>BJBW01010704.1:312-32789 GCA_004320125.1 Scolopax mira
GGATTCGGGGAGGGGGACGGAAGGATTCCCGCCGGGGCGCGGGGGGGAGCTGAGGCCTGAGGGGCGGTGAGGGCCGCCCCGCCGGGTGGGGAAGGGCGAGCTGCAGCCTGGGCCCGCGGGTGCGGAGGCTCCGGCGGGCAACGGCGGGGCTGGGCGGGACGGCGCGGTGTGGTAACAGTCCGAGGGGTGCTTAGCCGGGGGGAGGGTGCTGAGGCGGTTTCATCCCGCCCGGGGGCGGAGTAAGGAGTCCCCGGCGGTTCTGGCGAAGGGTGGGGGTCCCCCCGGGGCTGCCTGCGGTTCCCCCCCGCGTCCCAACTGCAACCCTGCGGGATTCACCCCCGGGAGCCGCTTATCGGGTCTTCACGTGTTCCTGCGGGAAATAAAAAGTTTTTGTGAATTTCCTCTGGGGGTCTAAACGCTCCTCTCATACCCTCAACTGTAAGCCTTTCTCTTTTTTTAATTTCTTGTAAAAAGGAGTAGTTTTCAGAAGGAAGAGTCAGGGATGCCATTTCCTTCATGTAAACATTCCAGTCTGAACCACGTGCCCATCTTCCAAAAACCATCTGGGATACGACCCGGTGTGGGGGCTCAGGGAGGTGGTGGTCCTTCAAGTAAAATTCTCCTCTGCAAAAAAATGCCTACTTCTGCTGCCATGGATAATCTGCTGGTGTGTGTGCGTTCACACCTAGCTATGCACGCTTTGACTTCAGTCAAAGAAGCAGCCTGGAAGTCCAGGCTGGATGGGGCTTTGACCAACCTGGGGTGGTGGGAGGTGTCCCTGCAGGGGGATTGGAACTTGGTGATCTTAAGGTCCCTTCCAACTCTAACCAGTGATTCTAAATGACAAATGTAAATTACTAAAGTTGTTGTGGCCACGATACTACAAAGAGAATCCATTCTGAATGAGGAGTGAAGCTGGGAAGTCTGGTGGTATTCCCATGTCCACAACAACATTTGAAATTCACATTATTCGGCAGAGCGGCTTTGTCCTCTCCTGTTCCAAACACCTCAGGAAAATGACAGAAGAAGCCACTGTGTGGTTTGGACCCCACCACACCGTGCGGTCAAAACCTTAAAACCCAGTTGCTCCACACAAGATATTCCAGACCTGAAGATGCAGGTAGATCTTAAATTATCTTTAAGATAAGAATTTCCCCCTGTCCAACGATTTCCTTCATTTCCACACGCCGCTGACAGCACCTGAGATTTAGAGTCTGCCAGAAAGAAGATACGCTGTGGAGAAAACACAAGTTACTCTATAAAACAGTTCCCTTCTCTCCTAAGAGCAAGAGCAAGGGATGATGAGCAGAAGTGAATAATGACTCTTCCTCTGAAGGGCTGGGGAAAGCTGCCTGGCGTCAGCGTGGGGGAAATCACATGCATTTTGGGCTCCTGAGGTGGTAGGGTTCGTACCCTGATACCTCCTCAAGCGGCCCAACTGAAGCAGAGATCTCCAGGCCACTGGATGCCTTCCGCCATGCTGAATCCATTTTCTTCTCTAGAAGAAGACATGCAGCACAGCTAGGCTTATGTTGGCCCAGATCCTTAAATTAGGTGTTGAGGGAGGATTTAGGAGCACAGGTCCTGCCTGATCCCAGCATGTGTCTTTGCCGAACGCCTGCCTTAGGCAACTAAATTTTGCCAGTACCTTGCCCAGCAGCCTTCTCCCTGCTTTGCCTATGGCTTAGAATTGCTGCCATCTTGGTAAATCCTGGCGCGCGGTACCTGAAATACGTGGGATTCTCAGGCAAGACATTCCTCCCCGTGCCGCAGAGGCCTGATAAATCGGCTGCTTTCAGCCCACACCTCAGAAGGATTTACAAGATTAGTTTCTGTGCAACTCCCAGCAACCAGCTTGGTGGCGGAGTCACCACCGGGAACGCCACAGAAAACCTCTTCGGCCTGAAGGATGAAGGGCATTTAAAGCCGTGCCAATTCACTTCCCACGAAAATGCTCTTTGCTCCAAGCTGTCAGCTAGTCTGAAGCTGAGACTATTTTATGAGTGTGCTGAGGGTGCTCCTCCTCTCCCTTTGAAGTCACATTACTTTGCAAAGATAATTATTGGGCTATGCGGTGGTGAGACGACTTGCAGGTCTCATGAATAGGAAGCTCATCCAGGGAGTGATGGAAGATATTGGTTCTACTCCACTCTTCAGGGACTTTTATGTTAAACAGTCATCAAATAAAATTCGGTGTTAGTTATGGAACACATGAAAAGCACGTTATGACTGTATTTACAGGAGCTACTCCTTCAAGGTGCCATGCACCATGGATTCGCCGTGACCTCTGGGAGCCCAGAGTTTTACCATTTTGTGGAACAGAGCCCATGAACTCCAAACAGCGTGAGGGAAACCACATTTGTGCAGGCCAGTGGCAGCAGTTTTTTCTTTCTGAAGGCTGCTATTGATTCCGTAGTTAATACTTTTGCTTCAAAGTTAATCTAAAAGTTTGATAAAAACAAATCACACATTGAGTTTTCACAAAGTGCAGTAAGTAAGTTATTTTCTACAGTCAGATAAGTGCTTGAGTGCTTTTAAAAGAGGGACTCGATAAGTCTTTTTTTTTAAAAAAAAAACAACCATACCACCAAGGGAAGTAAAAATATCTTTTAAAAGCAATTTATATCAGCGTAATAACTTCACGCGTAATTTAAGATACTACATTTTGTTCCTTTCACATCATTCTGTTTTACTGTAAAAATGAGCGAATGATTCCAAATGTGAAATTGATCAATCTGATTCATGAGACCCGGAGAAATCCATCAGGATGCTCCCATTCTTTTTCCCCAGAAAAGTTGAAGATGGAACTGTTGAAGTGGTGACCACCAGTGACACCACTGCTCTCTGCTTTCTGCACGATCTATCTCCTGCTCCCATCACCGATGGAGGATGTGGAGCAAGTTATTAACCTGTGTGTGAGGCAGAGCCACCCATCACCGAGAGCTTGAGATAAAGTAAAAAACCGACTCCACTGAGCTTTTTCCTGTGGTTCTCTGTTCTGACCCTGCCTTTTTTCCCCCCTGTTCCACCTCCCCATGACAGTAGCTTTCCTAGCAACTCCTTCAAGGTCAGGGAGCACTAAGGGAGCAGTAAGTTTATGGATGTAACAATCAAACAAAAAACATTTTGGGTCAATAATGTATTCATAATCAAAATATTTTAAATTCCTGAGGCCAAAGAACCCTGCCCACAAAACAATGAATCCCTTTAAATGACATTCATTAAAAACCAGCATTGGGAGAGCATTCATTGAATAAGACTTGGAGAAATCCACCCACACCTCTCCCAACTGGTATGAAGTAACAATGAACATATGATGAGCCAAGGACAAAAGGCTCTGCATCTAAGTATAGCACCTGACAAAACCAATAGCTTCCGAAGCAGGGAGTTTGGACTGCGACCCTGGAGCTCCACCTAAAACCTCACGGAATTGTGCTCATCAGGGTTGATTTTGTGTATTCTGTCAATACGAATCAAATTGGATGAGGTTATTTCATGGAACCTGTGACTTCACATTTTTTATGCTAATTAACTAGCAAGACACCGTAACGCTTGTCATCGCAAGGAAAGACTGTTGCTGAAAAAAACACTTTTGTGTTAGACATTCTGATGGGAAAGGATGGATTCCTTTCTCCCCCATCTCTAAACGTGAGGTTTTCTTGCCTCTGCAACGATATTACAGCCTGTGCTGAACTAGTACAAAATAAATCACAAATCCTCTCAAATAATTTGTTTCCCATCAGATCAGTAAGCTGATTCAACTCATCCTGAGGTCACTTGATAACTAGATCCAACACATGGGGTGGGAAGAGGAGAACCAATCCTTTTAGGCTACATTCCTTAATGACAGAGGGGGGATGCGTGTGAAAAATCAACAAAAATGCTGATTGACCTTCTCTGGAGCCAGGGTATCTCTGTGTAGATGAAAGAAATAATTAGCCTAGGTCAGAGGAAATAAGAAAGAGGAAAAAAGCTGTGTAACACAGCCTCTGCAGCCAGCTCTATTGGTAGAAGGGAGCCTCTCCCTTGTAAATAAAGAGGTTGATAACAGTTCAGGGCTCTTGTCCGGTAGCTCTGAAGGCTGTAAGTTTTTCTAGGGGTCATTGGTACAAGTGGCAGAGTGGTTCTCTTCTGGGTGAGTGTACAGCATCAGTCTGACTGACTGATGAGCACTGGGTCGTTAGCCTCCCTGTCATCAGCACAAGATACCCTAGTGGGATGTTCTCACAGGCAGTGAGATACAGAATTAAAGTCTGCACTTACTCAGGCAGTGGAAACAAAGTGTTTATTTTACAGTTTAATAAGTTTTGCAGTCTGTGCTGGACAAAAAAAAAAGCAGGTTTGCTCATTTAAAACCTTTTTTTTTTTTTTTTTTAACTGAAATGAGCGAGTTCCAGGTATAGCTGTTGTGTGAGAGTTTTCTCACCTTTAGGACACCGAAGCCCACGTGAGGCCAATTTCTTTTAAAGATAAAAATACAAAACAAACTCCAAACCCAGAGTGCAAGATTTGCTTTTCCCGGGCAGGCAAAGGGTTTGCTTCTCTCCCAACCAGCAGCATCTCACCAGAATCATATTGACCATTCAGTGCAGCTCTGAACAGAGAATGCTCTTTGTAACAAGTCTCTTTTCAGAGATGTTTTTATCTGACTGTCATAGAATCACAGAATGGTTTGGGTTGGAAGGAACCCTCCCGTGTCCATGTCATGTATACCATGATGAGCTTCTCACCTAGTTTTCCAGCCTGAAATGATGGATACCATCATTGGGACCTTCACATTTCTTTTACTGATTGTATAATATTCAATATCTCAAAAAAGATTGAGGCCTCAAGATCAAGACCTGCTTTGCTGGAACCTTCTTTTCTTCTTTTTCGTACCATTTCACAGCCTCAAGCCTACCTTAACAATGGCGGTCTGTGACTTTTCGCATGACAGTCAAATTACAGTTTTTAATCACATTTATTACCAGGATTAGTTTAAAATAATATTACGAAGGAAGGATTTTGTGAGGGAAATACAGTGATCTCAATATTCTGCTTGTTCTCTCACTAGCAGTTGTTAGCCACGGCTGGCTGAAGCCAGGAAATTGCATCTTTCAAATAACCCTCTCATTTGAATCATGCAGAAGAAAATCATATACAGTACAACACAAATAAATTCTCTGTCTCTCAGCTGGCTCCTCTGTTTCACAGATCTCTTCAGTATCTGGTAGACGTTAGTATCTGTTTTTCTTCACACAGTTCCCTTCATTGCTGCTGTCCAGCTCCTCAAAAACCTGCTCTGTTTCAAATTAGGGGAGATGAAGAGGCAGAAGATGAGCTGTGTTTCTCCAAAGAATTGTCTTTGTTCTGTAATTGCTTGAACAAATGAGGAGAAACTTCATCTGGAATATCTGGAAGGGCTTCACCTGTGTTTTGCATTATCTAAGATACACAGAGCCCTGTGGCTGCAAGGGCTTTGGCTTATGTGATTTTTCCTCACCTTCCTTTTAATTTTTTTTCTTAATGGTGCTATGAAGAAATTGCAGTATCTTTGGTTTTAGTACTACCAACCATATAATTAATTTTAAGGTATCCCCATTAAACTTCCAGCGAGTGTTTTCAGAAAACAGCCTGCTTTCAGAGCAAGGTGAAATAATACTGTGTTTCACCTTTGAGGTTTTTGTAGGCACCTTGATGACATTTTCCATAAAACCATTATGTTGTGGATATCTTGGTCCTGAAGTGCTTTAAATGATACTATTTTTGCAAGACATTTAACACGATAATCAAATCATGATCCATTTTCTGTAATTACCACAGTTGGTACTAATACATATGTCAGTCCTTCGGGACTAGACAGAAGATTACCAGTGTAGCAGTGATATTCTTTAATAGTGTTATAGGAGAATAACATGAAAAGTGCTCTATTTTTAGTCTGCAATTTTCCCAGCATCATAGGCAAACTCAGGCCACCTCTTCACTCTTGTTGATCTAAAGTTTCCTCAAGTACATTTAGACACAAGCTAGTCTCTGTTCCAACACCTGTTATGTTGTTAACAGCACTCACCTTTTATCATCTCAGCACTTTCTTTCTGGCCTGGCCTGTTTAGTAGAATTCCTATTCTTATTTTGCTACATTTTCATGTACTTAAGCTTTCCTACCCATGTCTTTTTCATTTTATCTTCGTGAACTCCTTCCATAGCTTCAGCTCTCCCGATGGGAGGTAAGACAGAGTTTTGTTCTTTCACATTTGTTTCCTTTTACATCTGATTTATATTTTACTCACAGTAAGAATATTTTGTTCACTGCGTGACATGAGTTCTACCTACTTGAGTTGGATAGCTACATCACTGAAAAAAGTGTTATTGAAACTTTACTTGCAAAATTGTGTCGAACTCATATTCATTGCATTTCAGGTACCGAGATTGGATTTTTCAGACAAAATGAAGGTGTCTCCCAAGGCCACTTTTACAGCAGCAGTGGTCTGGTCAATATAGTCAATATTCTTATTCTGATGTAGGTGCCTGTATCTTCCCCATGCAGAAGTAGAGACCTATGGTGTAAACTGCTATATTCAGAAGAGACAAATCCCATCTGAAATGTAACTATCGTTTGATCAGTTCCCACTGATCCCAGTTGCCTTTTTTAGGCTTCATCTCTGAATCTTCAGATCTGTTCTACATTTTGGGATGTACTTCTGTAGCTGGCTTCCCTTTCAAAACCTGCAATCAGATCTAGCTCTATTCTGCAGCCAAGTTAATTCTCACAGTCTTTACTAAGCTAAACCTGTCTTTTTTTTAGATGCCTTTTTCTGTGTTTTGGGTCTCTTCATCCCTATAATATTCTGATCTCAGATCTGATTTTGAAAATTACAGGATTGACAGTACTTTTGAACACTATAAATACGCTGAAAAGTTTCCTTATTGGTTTCAGATATACAACTGCTTTGTCTCAAATAGTCCAGTCTTCCCAAGAGTGCAATATTTTCTCAAATCTCAATAGCACAGGATTTCTCATTTGCAATCTGGTGCTTCTAGTCTTGCAGTACTCAGGAAGACAGTTACCTTAATTCATCTTCTTTTTCATCAGTCCTATCTCCTTTTTAAAGAAAAATTGTGTTATTTGCTTGAATCTCTCTCACCGTATCCTCTATTTCCAGAGAATTTAATCTGCTTTGAACTTTTTTGGTTTCTGCTTTATAGTGTTCTCCACTTACCACTTCTTCCAATCCTTTATTTCTCTGTGCCATCGTTTGTTTTTACCTCTGCTAGTGCTAACATGTAAGACTTTTAGGTTGTGTTAAAGAAAATGCTAGATTAGTGATAAAAAAAGGCATCTTTAATACAAAAAAAGGGTAACACGGATATACCTAAAAGTAATAAAGATACAAGAGAGGCAGAAATTTGCAAAGAAACTAAAAATGCTCTTGTAATGTTGCTGGCACCAAGTGTCACTCACAACAGTTGTTCTGATGAAGAATTTTCCCTACCCTATGGCAACGGGTCACTCGGTTACAACCAGAACCCCCCTGTCCTTTGCTTTGCTAGTTCATGGATTAGGTTTTATGCTGGCGTAGTTCTGTCATACCCTGTATATACCCAGGTACTATTGTTCAAATGGTTTTCAGCCTTTCTTCGATGTGTGGTGTTCCCTTTTCCAGGCCAGGCAGGAGCCCTGGCTGGGGCAGGGTTATATTCACTGAAAACTTGGTTATCTTTCATTAAACGCTTAGTAGTTCATGGATCACAAACAGTCTGTTGCTCCCCAGTTAAATATTGCTGTTAAGACATCTCTTTTTTTTCCCCCCAGTTATTTCCATTTGTCACAGTTTGTAACAAAGCTTGTACCAAGCTGTAAACCAGCTTGATTTGTACTATTTTCCTTTTATCCTTGTACTTTCAGTTTTCAGAAAGTTTTCAGAGATTAAATTTTCTTTATTGAGAAAGATTAATTTCATTTTTTTTACAGATTTTTGCATATTTAAAATATCATCTTTGAACTATTTATTCACTTAGAGTTAGCACCCCTGCAGTCCCTATAGGTGTGTGTCTGTCCCCCTTTATTGCCCCTTGAGCATTAAATACCCAAAAGCTTCTGGGAGCTTTTTGACTTAAGAATAGTGGTTGTCTCCTACATCAAGTTCCCTGGACTTTAGAATTTGGTTACCTCACCAGTCATTTCCCTTACCATCAGAAGAATCTTACAGAAAAATAGCACTTCGTTCTTGTTCAGTATTTTAAATGCTGCTTTTTACTCATACTTCAATTTTCTTTCCCTCTATTTCCTTTCTGCCTTGCTGCTCCCACTAGCTTTACTTTCTCATTTTTCCTCCCTTTCTCACCTTCCTTTTTCTACCTCTGAAATGGCTGATGCCCATTCTGCCTTCAACCCTACTTCCTCATCGTCATCTTTCCCTCTCCTAGTATTCCCCTTTTAACTCGACCTCTCTCCCTCCATTTACTCCTCTGTTCCTTCTAGAGAGGACCAGCAAAGCACAGAAGCAGGTCAAAGCTGTGACAGAAGGACCTCTGCTCTGCTCTTTGTGTTCCCTGAAGGCTGCATCTCCTCTCCAGCACTGGCCGTGCACCAGTCCTCTCTTGTGATTACTTGTGCAAAACTCTGCACAACTCTGGCTGGTAACCAGAGGATCCTGATGGGTGCTGTGGAGAACGATGCTTCCCTCCCTCTAATCTTTTTTCACTTTTTTCTTCTACCTGCCCACCTGTTTTCTATGTTGAATGTCCATGTGACACCATTCTCTCGCTCCCATACTGAGACCTCCATTACAACTGGCTTTTGGCTTTTTATTTTGCTTTTTCTCTAGCTGATGATTTCATTTTCTACACTGAGCTCTTTGCTCTCTGCTTTATTTCTCCAGATAAGAGCTCTGTTTGTTTTGCTTTCCTTATGCCACTTCAGTGTGCTCTTGTTCCTTCCATCAACAAAGCTACTGAGAACATTAAACTCTACTGTAACTTTTTAATATTTCAGTTTTTAAAGAGGGCAAGAAGGCATATGGCAGAGTTGCAAATTGTAGAAATTAACTTCTCGATGCTTTGCCACCCTGCATTATTATTCGTGAGAAAACAGGGGCTACTATTCTCAAATTAGGAAGAACACAAGAAAATCTCTGTGAGATCAGGCTGCTGGGAAAAGCTTGAAAGAAAGACGAGAGAGTTCTTGGGAAACTGAAAGAAATTAAGTAATCCTGAATCTTAGGAAATGTCAGAAATCAGAATTCCTGAGTCAGGGCAGGGGGAAGGGCGTTTAAATAGATCCAGTAACAAAGACAGCTGAAGAGGGAATTGCAAAAAGCACAGAAAAAAATGAAGCAACCCTGCTCAATAGAAACCAGGAGTAAGCAGCAGGATGCCAGAGGCCATGAAGACTCCTGGTGTTTCACAGCAAGCTGCAACAGCAGAGCTCCCTGTCACATGGCCACCCTGCTGGAGAAGTTGTGTAAACCCTGGTGGGTGTATTAAACTGCATTCAAAATGTCCTAGTATTTGTGGTAAGAGATGAGACAATGCAGTTGTCCCTTTAGTAATGTCGAAAGGAAAGGAGAAAGTTTGCAGGGGAAAGGATGTGCTTGGCTCCCGCTGGACGATAGGCAGATTTTTTTCCTAGCACTCCTGATAAAGATCGCCTGTTGCAACAACAACAAAAAACAGGCAGGGAAAGAATATGGGTTTTTTTTAACAGGAGTTGTTCAGTGCTGCTTTTGTGATCATGGGAAAAAAAAAAAAAAAAGGTTTTACCAGTTCAGCTGTTCCAGGGAACAATTGCTTAAATTTTGTTTACCACTAGTGAAAAGATCACATAAACCAGCAGAATATTGTTTACTCCACCAGCAGAATATACAGCATTTCCATTAACACTGTGAAGTAAAAAAAAACACAAAACCACAAAACAACAAAAAAAGAGAGAAATGAAAAAGCCAGATTTCCAGTATAATAATATTAGTGCCATACAAATGCTCACACCAGAACTTCACACTAGAGAATAATAACAATAAACTGTAGAAAAGGCCATGGTTAAAGGCTGCATCCAGCACAGGTGACATGGAGGAAAGGCAACAGTAGGTGACCACATCATAGCAGCATCCAAATAGCTAAAAATACTGAAAACCACCCAAAGGAGACTGAGATCAGAACATGCTTCTACATTTCATTTCCCCAGAAGCTAACATAGTGGGCTAGGCAACACCCTATTACAAAAGATAAATCTAAACAGAATTCAGATTAATTCTGTAATGGTTGTGCAGTAGACAATTGTTCCAAAAAGAGTATGAGTGATCCAGCTAAATATCTGAAAAGACTATAGATGCTATGTTCACCAGTAAAGTTATGTTTGGTGTTGATTGACAGTTCCAAGGGAGCTGCTAGAACCACAACACAGAAGAATGAATGTAAGTTGAACAAAGATGAAATTGGTTTTGGGGCAGTTGTCAGTGGGAAAAAAAACAAACCCCCAAGCTTGTTCAGTTGCAGACTTGAAAGAGACCTGATTCAATTCTGGACATGTGCAGTGTTGCTGTCCTGCATATATATATATATAAGGTGTTTACAGCCAGTTCCTAAGGAAACTAGAGAAAGGAAAGAAAATGTTCCAAGAAAAATATGAGAAATTATCAGCCACTCTTACTGTGACTGCCAGGAATGAAAGAGTTAGCTGTAGAAAGAGAGCTTGGTTACACTGGTAATAGAGAAGAATCTATAAATAAATGCATTTCACAGGTCTTCACAGGATTGGAAGAAAGAAATAAAATAAGATTGAGATAATTTGCCACTTCCTTTGGTGTCATTGTTCTTTATTGCTTTTCAGTATCGAGGCACTATAGCTATTTCCAAAACAGGAAGTATTGGATAAGTACTTTTTAAGTATAAACCCAGTTACTTCACAGAACTTCACGCAAGAATGGTTTTGGAATGCTACTGGCTTCATTCAGCACGTCAGATATTTGTTAGGATATCCGAAGCCAAAATACTATTAGAAATAGGCGACACAAGAAGTTTTTGGCAAATGCTTTCCTGTGAAAGGATCGATGTTAACTAGAGCCCTTGCGTTTACAGTCGCATCCCTTAAATATCTCCTCAGTGCCCTTCACCTTCCCTTAGTCTTCAGAAAGAATCGGCCTTACATCAGATTCCTGGTGTAACAATTGCCTGGGAAAGTTGACAGAGATCAAAATGTATACTGTATGTAGGTCTGACAAGACAGCCTTGCCTTATAGAGGAAAACAGAAAACTCTAGAAAATCTGAAAAGGAAATGAGAAGTGTTTCGAGCCTTAATATACATAACTTTTAGACAGGATCGTAAGACTTCTAATTATTATTATTTTTTTAAATTTAATAGATTCTGTAGGTACCAAAATCTGTAGGGAATCTCAAATGAAGGTAGTGCAGAGAATCTAATTTGCTCACCAAAAAGGTCCATTCACTGTATGCTTCAGCCACCCCAGAAAACAGTGTGTCTTTGTAACATTTAACAGCTGTGTTTAAAAAGTAGGAACAAATGAAGAGGAAAACCAGAAGCCTGTCACGTTTTTCAAGCACTGCAAACATACAAACAAACCCAACCCAGCATTATGTCCCAGTGGAAACAAAAGTCTTAGTAACGACACAGACATTTGAAGAGCTTACTGAGTATTTGGTACGGTTTGTTTCTGTTGTAAAAATGCCTCTCTAAGCCTTTAGTGGCACGGTTGAATCCAAAATCGTTAAGCGATTTTTTTGCCTGGAATACAAGTGCTGTTACTGCAATTTGGCAACTTTGTTTTCGAATTGGGCACTTCCCAGAGAGCACAGTCGAAGGGATGCAATTTGTGTCAAGAGCTCTGGTTGCGCAACAACCCAACAGGAAAGAGCTTAGAATCAAGGGAAGAAAAATAAAAACAACACAAAAAAAACACCAAACACCAAAATAAACCAACCAAACAAAACCCCAGGCCTTTACTGACCTTACAACAACAGCAATTTCCGCGTCAGCCAGCTGACTGGAACCAGTTAGAGATGCATGGCTAAAAAGCCTGCTGGAAACTTGTGCAGAGCTGGGGTGGAGCTGAAGGAAAAAGCCTCTGCCAGGGTCACTCTCATCTTGGCAACGACCTCCCCATCACTGACAAAGTGTTTCTGAAAGAATAGCTTGTTTTTACAATTTCAGTGCTTTGGAAAGAAGTGCTTCATGATATCTGCAAGGGAAGCTGATATAAACAAATGTAGGACAAAGATGCAGCAGTCAGGTGGACGGCCTTGACCACCGTATGAGCAGACAGGCTCATACTCCTATCACACAATTGTAAAATATATAACCTGAAGAGAAAAAAAACCCAAAACAACCTCTTTTCCCACCCTGCAGAGGCACTTAATGGATTTCAGCAGCAAGCAGGCCACAAAGCTCTTTCTCTAGAACGGAGATGTTGTAGTTATTTCCTTCTCTAAATATCCAGAACGGGCAATAATGCTTAGGGAATCTCATCCATATAGAAATAGAAATCAATATTGGAATACATGATGCTCGTGAAGTCCTGATTTGGCTAAAAGCTCTTCATTTCCAGTATAGCCCTTCATGGCATTTGTGCTGCTGGCAGGAAGCTGCCCAGCAGTGATTTATCAGCAGAGAAAATAGATATCTGAAGCTGGGCTCCTATGCCCATACTTAGTTACCAAAATGAATTGCCTGATTTTCAGGCTTGCCAAGAACCAGAAGCTCCCAGGAGCACACGTGTGACAGAGAAGGAACAATTCCACAGCAGATCAAAGCTAAAGCAGCCTAACCACAGTCCGCTAAATTACAGGGGAAACCAGGCCTCTAGTGTCAACTGGAACATATTTTACTGCTTTTTGCTTTTCGGTTCCAGGTCTCCAGTCTGTGACCCACCAAGAAAGCCACTAATTCCAGAATCAGCTGGTGGTGACCAAATTTGACAAACTGGAGGCCAATTCAGGGCGTTTTCACCTGACCTTTTAGGACAGGTTTCTAAAGCTGTGCTGAATCACTTACATGTCCAAATGTCTTCTAATCCAGGATAATGTAACGAATTTCAAATGGCTGTTTCCGGATGTCTAACAGAATGGTTTAAGAGACGTTAAATTTATTTAGATTAGCTTTCTGTTGGAAAGGACCATAACATTTTGATATTCATGCATTATCTGCAATGTTTCGTGCTTGATGCATCCACAAAATTAAAGGCCTGTCTTCAGAAAGATATTGTCAGAGCTCCATGTTGCTTCTTATAGCTCCAAGTTGCCAGAAGTGAAATCAGATTACCTTGGGCAGATGCTATTGACTCTACTCACTGTCACTCAGGCAGAAGAAAATGGCCCCAAAACACCTCAATAAATCAGGATATTACAAAGAATTTATTCATAAATAAAGCTTCAGGCTCCTGTGACTACAAGCATTTCATGTTTCAAGACATGAATGAGAAAAAAAAGTGATAATAAATTCAGCTATGTTTGCTGCAAGAGAAGTTTTTCAGTTTGGTTCAAAGAAATCCGGTTGGAAATGATTGAGTGCACATCCAGAAGACAAAACCCAAATGTTTCATCTTCATCACACATCACCAGTTACATAAATGGACCCAGACTGTAACCACGAGGTCAATGAGGGCCCAGTCTCATTAGAGGCTACCAGAACAAAAATAATCTCAGTAATATTTACCACGCTAGAACCAACAGGCAGTTCAACCTCAGAATAATAAACCTAATGTTCTGTGTTTATTCTGACATATTAGAAAAAAATACTGATGCTGGTTTCAGCTGCATCTGACCTAACATTGCTTAAAATAGTGCTAGAAGCACATGTATAGCATTTTAGAGCAAACTGTGTGCTAGTGAAATACAGTCATGGAAGGTCATTTATAAGAAAATGACACAGTAAAGCTGTTTCGGTAGAAGAGCAAAAAAATTTCTGCTCATTATATCCCATTTTTGTTATGTATTCAGCTTAGCTCTCCTCTTCCACTATAATTTTTCATCTTGATGCAAGTATGACTGATTTCAGGAAGACAAGAAGTTAAAATATGCAGTCTCAAATGGGCCTACACTAACTTGCAGCATACAGGTTAAATGCTATTCAATTCATATTACAGAAAGTGGATTAGACCTGTAGATCTTGTAATACTGACTGTATCTGGTATGACTCGACTCTATTTTTGGTTTAAATTAGTGGTGATGGGGCATGGAAGGTTTCTTCAGTGAGAGATTTGCTGCTGTTGAAGAATGACCTAGAATTTTTACATGTAAATCTATTTCTTTATTACCATAAGCTTATGATTATTTTTTTGGGGGGGTTTGTCTTTAAATTTTCATATCTGCGCTCAGGCTTAATCTCATCTGTCTGCTCTCCCATTCATTGCACACTGTTGACACTGTAAAGGTCTCAGCTCTTGCAAAAACATGACTCATATGAAGAAAAGTTTCTTTTTGGGAAGCTCTACTTCGTTAGATCCTGTATGAGCCAGCCTCTTCTGACCATTTCAGCCTAAATACTAGAACATCTTTGTTCAAAGACTTCAGCTCTCTAATTTTTGCCAACTCCTTCTTATGAAGGAAACTAGACTCATAGTTTTTTCTAGGAAGCCTCACCCACAGCCTTCTGCTTCTCTCTTTAATTCCTAGACTCACAGTTTTTATTTCATTTCGAGACTCTGTCACTACTCTCTTTCATTAGCTTCTTCAGAATGCAAGTTCTTAAAGCTCATCAGTGCCCAGGTCCTTGTCCATGTTCCCATGGACCAAGTGAATCCATCTAAGCCCCATCTGAAGACCCTTCTCCTTGCCCTGGGCTTGTCACACTTGGATTAATTACCTAACTCCTATTCTCCTATTGGCCAACCACTAAAAACATCTGTGTTCAATTCCTACACCAGTGGCCTGTGTCTTACTAATACTCTGGTGCTTATCTGAATACTCAAGTGGAGAATGGTAGCATTTTCACAATTTGCACAGATTTCAGTGTGCAACTTGCAGGCTGCCAGTGAAAGTCCTCAAATCCATTCTGCACATTTTTTTTTAATTCTTAGAAATCTGTGCTGAACCTGCAAACCTAGTATTCTAACATATTTGGAAAAATACCCAACGAAACAATCCATTTGAGTCTAAAACCTGATGCTGGAATTATTGCTTGTTTTATTTAAATGAACAACTGAGTTTTAAAGTTTCCTGAAAAATTGGAATCACAAGTTTATTTTGCTAATTGTGCAGCCCCAGTATTTGTTATTCAAATATTCAAATATCAAATATTCAGATATTGTTATTCAAGAGTTGAATATTTAAAATAATCACACATCCTAGTGTTCTTACATTTTTTCCCCCAGTTCTTATTCATTAGCACCATTATCTGATTGTTAAATAAAAATTTTTTCTCTGCTCTTGTGTCATCCAGTGTTTGTGAAAAAAAAAAAAAAGAAGTGACCTTCAGTGTTTCCAGAAAACTCAAAAGCTTAAGTTAATTCCCACAAATTAGTAGAAAAACATTTATATTGATTTTAATATTAACCTAGAGATGCCCAAATAAAAATTGCAGGACTTAGTAGGGAATAGCTTAAGAGACCACAATTTAAAAAAAACAGCCATCAAACGCACAGAAGCAAGCAGACAAACCCCCCAGCAACCTTACAGTATAATATTTTGATATAATAAGAGAGGAGAGAGAGAAGGGTCAGATCTCCATTTCCTGTGCGCGTAACTCATAATGATACTTGCTTCTTAGCAATGTTGCTTTAAAGATAGACCCCGGAGCATATCAACAAGTGTACTTGAAGAAATCAGGATCTGTTAAAGGAATGATTCCTGAGCATGAAGAAGGTATGCATTTGTAACAAATATTCAGCCACTTCTGCACATTTTCTGTCCTCGCCTCCCGCTTACCAAGTAGCTTCTGTTTGGGAGTTTGCAGTATCCCCCATGGAAATGGAAGTGCCAGTCCAGTCACCGACCACACCTTTTTAAATGCATATATTTATACCAGGTGACTAAGGCTTTTCCTCCCAAGTTAAACAAAATGTTTTCCTACATGGTGGCTACCCTGTATTTTTGTTTCCTGCTTTAAAGCACCACGGAGACGACAAATTCTTATTTTACCGTGCATAGCAGGTGGAGTCACTGACAGGCATATGATGTGGCGTTGACCTCCCTTTGCTACCTCTCAGCAGAAGTATAAGGGCTTCTTACAGCTGGAATTTTAAAGGAAGATGATAACCACCGTGACATAGTTATCTCTGTGGGATGCAGGAGTGGAGAGGAAGTTTGAAGTGCGAATTAATTTCCTACTCATTGAAAAGTACGCGGAGCCTCTAGGCCTTGTCACGTAGGGTTGCCGGACATGTTGCACAGCAGAGCCACAGGTGCTCACACACCTACCACGAGGGAGCCTTGTGGTACTCCCTGAGAGTTTCCACAACGTCCTCAGGCTCAGAGCTGAAGAGAAGGTGTCAGAAAAAAAGATTTGAATTCTTTTTGGTAACGCTGAGGGTAGGCGAGTCATAATCGGGGGTAGGAAGCGCGGTTGTGACTTGCTGAGAAGATCAGATCCTCGGACTGTGTTAAAGCCTATGATACAGTAACACTTTATTTCAAGAGAAGAAAGCACCCTCAAGTTATAATCTAATTAGACACATTAAGATTCATTTGCATATTATGGGACATATTTTAGGCATGAACCTCTTTGATCTTTAAAAAACAGGCCGATAAATGGTTGTCCTCTACTGTGTCTAAATCAGGTAACTTGAAGTTAATATGAACTGAGTTTCAGTATGCTAGAATTTACATAGAGATGATTAACATTTCAAAGGGAACAGAGCAAACATTAAATGCAGGCATGTTATGTGTTTATGACTGGCAGGCGGGTTGGTTTATTGCTGTCCTAGGAGATGAGTCCTAGGTGACTTCATAATCTTTCAAATAGAGTAGACAATATTCAGTTGGATTCAAGTACCCCCAAAATGGGTTATAAAACACACTACAGGCTGGATATAAGTACTCGAGAGAGAGGGTGAGGGAGAGAGGTTTTACTCTCTAATGGAGACTATTTTCCTGAAATACGATCATGGATTTTTATTCAACTCTTTCCCTAGGTTAATATAATCAGGTAATTCTTCTAATCTGTATTCAGGACATTTGAGCTAGTAATAATTTAGGAATGAGAAAAAATATTCAGGTCTCTTTTCACCTTTGCAGAGCCTGGAAATTGACTGCAGGCTGTGGGCCCAAATACTTCATCTTTTATCTGGGAACAAGTTACAATCAATCCTCTGGTTTAGTGCACATGCTTATGTGAGTGAGATTATTAAAGATCATATATAACAGGGCAGCCTCTTTGTGAAACACCAGCAAAAATAAAAGGGGTGTATGGCATACAGCTCCCTTCTCTACAGCTGCATTTAAGAGGGGGGAAATTCCCCCTTTTCTATGTATCTTCCAGAACAGTTTTTACACTAAGCTCTGTCTTGGCCAGAGCACTGATATTTCTTTTTTTCTGTTTCCATGCACCTCTCCTTTCCTTCTGTACACCAGCAGCAGCCTGAGGTCCTCACTCTTGATGTCCTAAGTTATTTTCCTATTATTCATTTATTTTACAACTCTACAGTCTGTTTACCTGCTTCTGATGGCATTAGCTGGCACTGCATCTACAGTGTGTGCATAACAGGCTTTTCATATGTGAGCCAGTTGCTTCAGTAACATAGAAATCGTGCTGTGCTGGAGAACACAAGTGCTTTGGGGTAAATATGGGCTCTTTCTTATATAGAAAACCCTAGCTGTCACTCATTGCTGCTCACATTTTGTACTTGCAGTCAGAGAGCCGGGTGAGAGGATAGTGCAGAATAAAACCAGCATCTTTTCTCATGCGTGTTTATTTTCTCCAAATAAGATTGAATAGATTCCTTGTGTGTTGAGAAAGGCTCTGCGTATATAAGTGCATAAGGGAGACAGGCAGACAGGCTACAAAGAATCGAGAGAAAGGAAAGATTATGGTAGAAAATATAAGTAAAGTAAAATCAACTCATAGATTTGTTTTTTTTATAGTACTATATTATCTACTCAGCATAGAATCATAGAATCATAGAATTGTCTAAGTTGGGAGGGACCTTCAGGATCAGCTAGTCCAACCATCAACCTAACCCTGACATAAACCACTAAGCCATATTCCTAAGGACTACATCAACCTGTCTTTTGAACACCTCCAGGGGTGGTGCCTCAACTACTACCCTGGGCAGCTCATTCCAATGCCTGATAACCCTCTCCATGAAGAAAGGTTTCCTAATATCCAATCTAAACCTCCCCTGGAGCAACTTGAGGCCATTGCCCCTTGTGCTGTCTCCTGTGACTTGGGAGAACAGACCGACCCCCGCTCTGTAAGATTATCAGTGTTGAGAAAACCTGTTTCCCTTTGTCGTTCCACTGCACCAGTGACCATCACTTTTATTTTTAGTTTTGTACCTGGGCAACAAGTCCTTTGAGCGTCCCCAGCTTTTTGGAATTCCCACTGCTATTAATAATTATGGACAAATTATATGGGCCATAACAAGTGAAAGGCCAACTGTCTAGATCATGAAGAGATGAAAACCAGGTCACTGCTAAGCTTGTCTTTTTCTTGGGAATCCACAGATTTAGATTGTGCTGTATGGCTTTGAGGAAGTGTTTAGTTGTATCTTATCTCACTTTGTATCTGTAGACACAATAATCATTAATAACAATACCGTATGAGTATTGCAATTATTAACTGCTTTGAGAGCCTCAAATGAATAGTGTTAGGTAAGGACACAAGGTTATTATTAAATACAAGTATTGCCTGTGGTACTAAATACTCAATCTTATATTCATTCGTCCATTCCATTTGCACCCAGAAAACATACTGAGCTGAAGCCTGAGGTCTCCATACAGGTTTTAACCTAGTTTTTACTTGGGCTTGCCCTAGGTAAAAAACAAGGTAAGCAAAAATTACTAATAATGCTTGCTGAATGAGTCAAGAGATGCTTCTTGGCTGAGCTGACCTGTTCATTACAGAGGCGGCCAGAAAAGGAAAATAAATAGCACCCTCCCCACCCTGTTTTATTCCTTCATGAAAAGTAAGGAGGGCCTGAAGCACCACGGGGGTTTTTTTTGTTTCTTTTTCTGGTGTGCTTTTTGCATCAGAAATTCAGAATCTTTTTACACTGCCAGACCACTGAAAAAAAAAAAACAAAAACATGATAATAAAAGGCTTAGAACTGAGGGCAAAGGTTTTCAGTCGGTGTTACATTGGAATCTTTTTGCCAAATACCCTTGCCTATCCCAGCCTTTATGCTGCTTAAGTTATTGGAAAGAGCTAAAAAAGTAGCTGCCTCTGGCAAGGTGGGGATTCTCCTTGTGGATAACTGGTTTCAGCAGCCACGGCGTTCCCATCTCCGTGTCCTGCACCGTCCCCACTCTTGGTTCCCAGAGGAGGGAGGGCTGAGGCTGGTCCCTGGAGCCTCTCCCCGGCCGGCTGAGCTTTTCCTCTGGGAGCGTTGCCTGTTGGTGTAGCTTAGAGCATCCCTGGGGGTCCTCATTGGCTTTTTTCCCTTCACTGAACCCACCGAAAATTTCTGCCAATGTGTGGTACCTATCCTGAGAACTTAATGTGAGAGCTTAAATGTGCTTGAAACGTGGCTGCTGAAGTTGAATGTTTCTTTCTCTAGTGCATTATTCCAGCTACTCAACAAGAATTATTCATTACAATAATGGGCCTACAGGAGAGCCGGGGAGGGGCTCTTTGTCAAGAAGTGCAGTGACAGGACAAGGGGTAATGGTTTTAAATTGGAAGAGGGGAGATTTAGATGAGATACCAGAAAGAAATTCTTTACAGTGAGGTTGGTGAAGCACTGGAACAGGTTGCCCAGAGAAGCTGTGGCTGCCCCATCCCTGGAGGGGTTCAAGGCCAGGCTGGATGGGGCTTTAAGCAACCTGGACTGGTGGGAGGTGTCCCTGCCCATGACAGGAGGGTTGGAACGAGATGATCTTTAAGGTCGCTTCCAACTCAAACCATTCTATGATTCTGTGAAGAAAGCATCCAGAAGCCAATGGAAGGGGGGGGTTGCAACTCGATATCTCTAAGGTCCCTTCCAGTTCTAACCATTCTGTGATTCTGTGATCAGTACACATGTGCCTATGTCACATTATACATGCTCCAATGTCAGCTTGAGTTTTGGGAGCCACACAGTGTGATCCAATGGTACACGGGTACAGACACTGAGGTAGAGCATGAACCTGGTGCCTGTAACTTCCATGGCAGGACAATAAAAAAATAACTTGCATTTCTGGATCCTGTCCCTGAGAACAAAGAAAGGTCTCTTCCTGGGGAAAGGGTGACTTAAGTGTGAAAGGCAAGGGCCAGCCAGTGCAAAACTCTCAGGACAAGACTGGAAGAAGGACAGGATTATACCTGGGGAGAAGTGCATGGGTGTCCATAGACTAAGAAAAGGCAGAAGCAGAGAGGAGTAGAGCTGCCTGTTACCATGACAATAGGCAACAGTGCATCTGTCTGCGGAACAAAAAGATTAGCAGTCATCCAGGAAAGATTCTCATCAATACCCTACCTTTCCTACAGTCTAATGAACGGAAATTTAACCTTTATTTGAAAGATTGCCAACTCATTGGAGTCTTGCCTCCCTATCCCACCAGCAACTAATACATCTTGTAGCAATTACAAATTTTGTGTATTGTAACATCATTCACATCCATTTGAAGGCATATTAGAATTTGATGATAGCTGTAAGTGTGATGGTAATGTGAGGAAGAACTTCTCTAGGAAAAAGAGTCTCTCAGTAGTTTAAAATTTTGCTTTATCACTCCAGTGAATCCTAAATAAATTTGTATTTTTACCCTTGATGCTACTATGTGGTTGGTCCATTAATCCATTATTGCCTTTCACATATGCAATCATTTGCATTAAGTATGAAATGGTTGTAAAATACTATCACACTGATGAGGCGATATTTTACCATCCCTTTGCATTGTTATAGTAATGATTCTTGGTTCAGGGCCCTGGTTAATAAAATTTAATAGCTTTTTCCACTGGAGCTGCTTTTTGTGATCTTTCAGCTATCTGTGCTCTCATGGGGTGAAGAGAATGATGTATCTAAGACTGGCATATTCTAAGACCTCAAACTGTCTGCCATAGGTTTAACGAGAAATGTGAGCTTAAAGTTGAGCCAATGGGTAGAGTAACCTGGGTGATGGCTTAAGCTCGATAAAGGGACCTACTAATTAAAAAAAAGGTGAACCAATTACTCGTTAAAGTATAATATTTCACTGGATATTAATTCTATATACTCTAAATTAATTGTTTATTCTTATTTATTAAGTATTTTTTTGTTTAATTCATGTTTGTCCGGCACAGGGATCTATACACGTTATGAAAAAATAAAAGGAATGAAAATGCACCGATCTAGATGTACAGACACACAAAAAAGAGCAGGTTAATTTGAGTCGCTATGTACAAATACCTAGGAAGGCTTGTTTGGAATATTCATGATAAGCTATTAGTCATCTTCCCAAATATTCATTTAGATTTTGTTAGGCTCTTAGAGGAGATATAATCAAATATTTGTGAAGCCTGCACGCAGCACTGCTGGTGGAATTGTGGTTTGGATTCCCTAACATGAGGGCAGGGATATGTGGGTTGCTGCTGTGTGCTCTCTAACAGGCTTTGTGAAGCCTTCTAATTTGAAAGACAGCTATTATTTCCCCAAAGTCTGCCACAGTGAGTGTTCACATCCTGATTTTTCATTACTTTCATTTTTTGGTGACTGAAAGCCTCAGTCTGTGTGCTGCAGAGGTTTCATTCTAATCAGACTTTTCTTTTTCTAAAATTTACTCAGCTACTGTTTGCATTAGAAGCAAAAAAAAAAAACCAAAAAAACCCCAGGGCATAAGGGCTTAAGGGCTGTACTTTCCAGCCAGGTTCCTTTTAGATACATAGCATATCCAAGTCTCGTTACTTTCTCTTCATAAATGACCTCATTCATAAGACACATTTGTTGATGACTCTTAGGAAGTGTCCCATTAGTTTTAGAAAAGTACTGTTTGGCTTCACTCACCATCTGTTTTTTTAATCATGATATGTATAGACAGCCTATTTTATTAAGTTTAGATAAGGTTTTATTGTAATAAAGATCATAAATAGACATTTTATTTCACAGCGCTCTGCTTGCACTGCATCCAACAGAATTACAACCTTACATATTAGTATATGTATTCTGTATAAAAATCTATAAAACTACATGAATTATCATAAAAAAAAGAAGTAATCATTCCGTTTCTCAAACATAATAATCTTTAAGTACCAGTAGGAGGACTGTAAACTACATCTAAGGGGCAATTTCTGCAGTGTAAAAATTGGCAGATGCAAAATTTGCCTAGAGATACTAATAATTTGCCACTTAGACCCCATGTAGTGTTTCTGCAAAGGATTCTTTGCCCAGTAAAGGGAAGAGAGGCCTTTGTGCCATAATGGTAGTTATTGTACAAGGCTCAGTACGCATGTAAGCATTTTCAAATACTTCTGTATGGCTTGGAAATTCAGAATGCATTGGCATGAAAATCAACATTGTAGCAAATTCAGAGCCCTGATCCAGTCAAGCACAAAATAGGATTAATTTATTGTTGGTATAAGAATTTAATGTGTTTCTGGGAATAAGTTTAAAGCTGAGTATTAAGATCAGCACAAGAAAACCATCAAAAATTTTGTCCATATTTTAGAAACTCTTCTTTCTGACTCTGGCTAAGCCATAATTCAGAATACAGATATATGGAAGGAGAATTCAAAAATCACAAACCCCAACTTTTAAGGCACTGCCTTAACTCCCTTTTACTTAAAAAGTCTATGTGGATTCTGCAGCTTCATGAACAGCCCCCAGATCTCAGGTCCAGGTGCATATCCAGTTATGTCCAAATTTCTCTTCAGGATGAGACCTGGATGTGCACTGATGAGACCTGGATGGATGGGTTAGGGCAGAGCTGCAGTGCTCTGGAAAAGTTCGAGGTAACTGGCAGACCAGGATTGTAAAACATGACATGAAGCATAAGTACCCCATGGTCTGGTCAATGTCACTAAGACTTAGGTGCTTAACTTCTCTAATTCCTCTTGAAATTCCTTTGCTGGTGGCTAGAAGAAGGAACCCCCAAATCTCAGGTTTTTTAGTTTTATTCCTGGTAACTTTTAGCTATGTTGTCTTTCCTAGAGATCTTTAAAATTCAGTTTATCTTATTGCAAAAAGGCAATAATGAAACCCACTTGCAAAATTAATGTTTAATTTTAAGATAGCCAAATCACTTTTATCCAAATCATCCAAATATGTAAAACATTACTGCTGTGTGCCCCATTGCTCCAGGAGTGACTGGTGCTTGCTGTATTGCAACCCTGTTCTAATGAGCTGTTCTTGTATTCAAGATAGAAAATGTTAAAAAGTAATCAGCTGGGATCCTGATTACCTGTGCCCATGTTATAATGAAACCTTTGTGATGAAACAAAAAGTTCTGAACAAAAGGATCTGCATCACCACCAAAAGCCAAGATTAAAATAAATGTTCAGTTATGTTCGGGAAAGTCTGATGGCCTGATTTTCCAAAACACTGTGTGTCTGGGAGCAACTTTTGCATTCAAGGTGCAAATGATAGAGACAGAGAAAAGGAAGGTATTTTCTTGTAAGGAGTAGTCAAATTGGAAAAAGTTAGAAATCGAGTCTTACAAAATGAGTCCTTCAATAAGCCATGGTCAATAACAACTTTAGCAGAAGGGAGACTAAATTTACTAGCATATATGGAATGAATGATTTAATCTATCTCTGAATGACTGCCAATGCTGGGGTGGAATAGAGCAGATGTTTTTCATGGAAACTTTAGACATAATTTTCCAACAGAAAGTAAAGCATAATAAGAAAACCTTCAGTGGGGCTAGTAACTACTGTCTTCCTCCTAGTAATATTATTTACAGCTTTCTTCCTCATTTCTTTTTTAATCATTTGTCTGCTAAAGAATCAGGATATTTATGAGTAAAGTAAACAAACTGTCATAGTAAGCTAAAGTGGAATTAATTCTGCAGAATAGCAACAGAATTAGAGAGTCTGAGGTGAGTAAACTTGCGCAAAATGCAAAGCCTACGTGTTTAGACCTTGTTACTTATCTCAGCTGGTAACTAGATGGGAGAACAAACACTTGAAAAAGCTACTCCAAAATTGCAGCACCAGATATTAGAGGCGAAACAACAGTGCGCAATTTAAGTAATTATCAAATATAAGGCTCTACATTTGGTAAAGACACAGAAGAGATGAATGAGGCAGTGGAAGCCTCTGTGACCTCTGATGCAACCACTTCTGCAGAGGATCATTTTGGGGCATGCCCAAGATGGGCTCTGTCCCTCGGGCTGTGCATTGCCAACTCAAATCCTCTGAAATATCCACGTTTTTAACTTAGCAACGCCTGTGCTAAGATGCACAATAAAAGATTACAAGGAATCTTGACCCACAGAGGCCTCTTTTCACCTAAAGTTTCCTAGGACTAGACAAGAGAAGAAATATTTAGTACTATGCAAAGTTATGGGGAAAGCTTTCAACAGATATAGTGTACATGGGGAATCCACACCATTAAATGCTTTCAAGAGTGAGCCAAAACTTTTAAATTAACATTTATATTGTATGATCAAAAAACAGAAGAATGACAAACAACAGTACATTAATCCTGTTGGTAATCTTATTAATTTACTTGGGATAAGTATCTATACAGGTCTGAGAAGTCAAATACATGAATGTTTTGGTAGGGATTATCCCCCAGTTCATGCCACAGAGATATAAGGGGAGTGTGCTTCATTAGAAAGAGGGAGAGCGGAACCGTAAGCCCGTCCACAGCCCCCACACTGTTGCTCGCTGTAAAGCTCTTCCAACTCATTTAAAATGGCTCAGTGATGAGATTTTCATGACTTCCTCTGGGAGATTATTCTACAGAATTGCAAATCTCAGAAACGGGGAGTGTAAATATTCCCTCAGTTAATTTAATTAAGCTACTCTCCGTTCTTGCCCTTTCACAACCTAGTAATTTCTCTCTTACTTTGCGTACTCTTCTAAAACTATATGCTTGAATGACCACTAATCTGACTGGAAAAAGGGAGGAATCCTTCTTTCTCTTGTTTCTCCACGCTTGACCTGCTGCTTGGAAGGAAGTACTCTCTTGAGTACTTCAGCAGTATGGGCGGCTCCATCCCAGGAGCACTCCCAGGAGGAAGCAGAATAACCCCATATTAAGGTACTGGGAGTAGGAACCAAGGCATTCACGGAGGCTGTTAAGCAAGTGATAGCATGTCTCATACCACGCTGAGATCCTCAAGATGCTTCTAATGGATTGGGTAGGGTAGGGGAAGCAGCATCCGCTGGTGTGCTCTGCACAGAACAGTTTGCTCTGTGAAGAAGCCAACTTGGGGATCTTTACTCTGCACTAAGGAGCGTAGGCACCGTATCTGTGACAGATGTGAAACGAGTTCAGCTCTGTTAGGCAGCTCAGAAAGGAAAGACTAAGGGGCTCTGGTGGAGTCCTGGTGAGAAAGCTGCTGACTGGCGTGAAAATCACAAAAGATGGTAGCGATACAGAACCTTTCTTGGCAAAAGCCTGGGATAATGTCATCTTAGCTCTGTAAACTTAGGGTAAAAATAGGGTAAAGAAAAGGGAATATTAAAGCTGAGGTTTTCATAGCAATAATGTATTGTATCCGTTGCTTGGTTACTTATTAGGCTGCTAATTTTCTACTTTTTTTTTTTTACATTCAATAAGCTACATTCTGCTGCCTTTGTAATAATTGGAATCGGATCACCTCCTTGATCCAGTAGAACTACTGAAATTTCACTCCAGTTTCACTGAAAGTGGGGTTTAGTCATTATCTGTAAGGGGGAGTTAGTGTTTACAGGCTCTTGTCCAGGTGTGAATAAGAATGGTTATGCTCAGCCATCCCTGTCACACTGGTGTTGAGAAAACAGTCTGAAACTAAGAGGATAGGAACACATGATGGGATTCAACCCTCTGTCTCTCTCTCTGTCTTAAATCAGAGCAGTCAAGGTTGACAGTGTCCAGTATCTTTTTGCCCTAAATGCCCTAAATACCTTTTTTTTTTTTTTTTTGTTAAAAGAAATGCTTTTTTGCACTTCCTCACTTCCTGCTTATAACTAAACTCCAGCAAAAATCCAATTCAGAGTATTAGCGGATCTGATGGTTTGAAATAAGAATCACTGGCTCTATTAAAAAAAAAAAAAAAGGTCAGATGATGGAGGTTGCTATAGTTAAGTCAGTAGAGTTACATCAATGTTAAGCAATTATAAACAAAGGAAGAGCCAAACTCTAAATACAGTCTGTAGTGTTTGACCTTTAATACACAGCTGTTCGTTCTTCAACTACTTTTTATACTTCTCCTTAGATCTCCACTCATGCCTGTTGTCTCCAATTCCTTTTTCTACTTGCCCCCAACATGTTAAAATCTTAATGTCTACCCAATGACCTTCTCTATCCACAAATGTCCTTTCCCCCCTCTTTTAGCTCTCTATTTATTAACTTTCTCTTAAGTTTGCTAGATGTCAAAAGCTTGTTAATCATTCTCCTTTCTGCCCTTTACTACCTTCAAACTTCCTCCCTGTCCTCTTTAAAACCCTTCTGTTCTCTGCCTGTCTCCTGCTGGCACTGGTACGTGTACTCAGTAACTTAGAGGAGGCAGTTCTGCTCCTTCAAGTTCAGTAAATGGATCAGCTCAGCAGGGAAGGTCAGGAGAAGAGCATGGCAGTGGCAAGGAGAGGCTTTTAAAATTGTCCAATAAGAAATGGAAGAATGAGCATCTAACGGTCAAGGAAGAGAGGGTAAAATCAGGTGGCAAAGCTCTCCTGGATTTGCTTTATTACATTAAGAATACATCCCTATGACAAGTGATGTGCAATATTTTCTAATAAACTACATCTTATATTCAGCATTTTACCCTTCATGCCTGCAAGGCATGTTTTTTAAATTGGGCTTATGACCTTTCTGATTCATGAAATATAAAAATAGAAAGTTCTTACAGAATTGTTTTTTCTGGTAGTGTTGAATTTTGAAGGTGTATCTAGTAGTATAAAGATTTTTCTTCTGGAGTTACAAGCAGTGTTTACTGTGACACTTTGTGAAGGGATGCTCTATTCTCACGACAGCCTTTTCTCCAAAATTCTAAGTAACCACAGAAATAATAATAATGAAAAGGTAACTACCAACCCTGTGTTTAAGTACATATTCATATTTTGGTTTTGCCATCATGCTCACCATTTCATTAACTTTTTGTGTTTTGTTTTTTTTTTTTTTGTTTTGTTTTCCTTTTCTCATTTATAGGTCATCTTTATAAAGAGTGTAATTTTGCACAGGATGACCTTTACCATCACTGTTTCCAGGTTTGCAGAAAATGACATTTTGCTCTCAACTGAGGTGAGATTCATGCAGCAAAGGCTGCTGCTCTGCAGTCCTGACAGCAGTTGCACACTTCTTTCTCCCTGGACAGTATAAGCAGATGCTTTCTGCTGGCCTGCCTAGAAGAAAGTGTGGCTCCCCACTCTTAGTCAAAACTACTGTTGGGACACCAGTTAATGCTTTTCACAAAGGCATATTGCACACTAGAGTAGTGGTATAAACCAAAATGCTCTTTTGTAGTTACACAGGTTGTAATATTGCCCTCATCATTTTATACTTAAACGCATGGCCAGGCTTTAATCAATTTATCTGCGCTATGCCTCTCGGGTAGAAATCCAAAAGTAAAATCACAGAAGTTCTTCCGTGTTCAAAGCCAGCGCTGGTAGGGCAGTTTTGGGCCTCACTACAAAAAAGACATTGAGATGCTGGAGATGGTCCAGAGAAGGGCAACGGAGCTGGTGATGTGTGTGGAGCACAAGTCTGGTGAGGAGAGGCTGAGGGAGCTGGGGGTGTTCATTCTGGAGAAAAGGAGGCTGAGAGGAGACCTTGCTCTCTGCAACAACCTGAGGTGGGAGAGAGGTGGGGGTCGGTCTCTTCTCCCAAGACACACACAACAGGACTAGAGGAAATGGCCTCAAGTTGCGCCAGGGGAGGTTCAGGTTGGATATTAGGAAAGACAACCATGCTCAGGGTATTCTAAGGGTATTCTAAAATGAGTACTTTCTGTCCTCTGGAGTAAGAAAGAGGACCCCCTTTAGGATATTTAGCTCTCATTTGATTTGCAGGTGGAAGTTTGATTTTACCGATGGAAATAATTTTGTTCTCTTTAATGAAAAAAAGATAAGATCTTAAAGCTGTTCTTCTCAATTCAAGCATTGAATTTCAGTGCCATGATAAAAAAGAAAAGGAGAATTGTTAACATGCAGATACAAAACCCTGTAGTTATTTACACACCTCTTATTAGCAAGGTTATGAATAGGTCATTTGTTTGTGAATAATATCTTTCACTCAATTTTTTAGATATATGGATCAGTTATTTACAAGGGGTTACAACACTACAGAAATAACGGTCTGGTTTTATTTGCGAAGTTATTTTTAAATTGTCAGATTGCTTCTATTGCTTACACGTTTTCCCTATATTCAGTCAGCAGTAGCCACTGCTGATGTAGTCCCTGGTTTGTTAGAGATCTGGCATATGCTTAAGTTTTCACAATATGAGTGTTCCTGTTCGCTTTGACAGGACTAGTCACTGGGCATAAGCCTGTGCAAAAGTCTTACTGAGACCTGATGCCAAGTCCTTTGCTGTCTAACATTTGGCAGGAGAATGACCCCGGGGCTGGACTGGAATACTAGGGGAATAATATTCTCCTGAGTCACACAGCCTCTAAAAATGTTTTAAAACCTGTACGTTTCAAAACTAAAAACTGCATTAAAGCCTTCAAATTATTTGTTTTAATAGATTATGTGTAAATATACACCTCTAACTTTGATTTTCTGTCTTTATTGAAAAGTATTTTTTCTTAAGTTAAATACACTTCTGTGGTTGACCTTCAAGGGCAATTATCTGTTTATTAACTAATAGGAAAACTGTAGTTTGGTTGATGGCAGCAGGAACAGCGTCCTATTTCCGTTTGAACAGCTGCTATCACCGTGCCCAGACCTGGCAGTGCTTTTTGAGTGCACACAAAGAGAGAATAGGCCCAAACAAGAAGATGTGACTCAGCAGCGTCCCTAGAAAGACTTTTATCACCTGCACCCCTGTGGCTCCCCGTGAGTCAGCAGAGCAGAAATTAAATTTTCAATGAGTCCAGTGAATTCAGCGAGCAAACAGAACTGGTTGGTTCCTGGTAATTCAGCTCCCCGTTGTGTCGCTGACCTTGGGCAAGTTATTCAGCTTTCCAGTATTTCGTGGTGGATGTGAAATGAATTTAACAAGACCTAATTGTCACACAGCGTTCTGTAGACATCAGTGGGACTGCAGCCGCAGAAATGAAGGCAGAGTTTAGCACGCAGCTCTGCCACCACATTCTGGGGTTCTCAGATGACTTTTGACCAAAAATGAAACATAAATTATGGTAACTTTTAATTAAGTGAAGCCTCTTGCTATTTCAAGAACAGTTTCGTAACAAGCAGAAATATTAGCAGAATATTCTGCTGGTAGAAGCCAATAGCTTCTTCAGGCAGAGCTGGTCTCTTCCCATTTTGCTAAAGGCTGTGAAATCCTTCTGTGTTTTACGAATCACGTTATCTCCCAGTTTCTCATATCACGGGTCCCATGTTTCCTTTGCTTAGCACTGAAGAACCAGAGCAGCTGACAGGGTAAGATGATGGCTGTTATTTTTTTGTCCCCCCCATGGGTAGAACTGTTTTGTAGTTTAAGCCACTTTGCAACTGTACAAACACACTGTGAGCGGTAGGAATGCATTTGTGTCCCCAAGGACATAATCTGGCTTGCAAAAAACTTCCACCAGTGGCACAGATGCACAAAAAAGCAAAAATCCAGCTTCACTCCTCTGGTTGCATGGGCAGAATGAGGATGGAGCTAGAATATAATAAATGAGCATTTCTGCACTGATTTTTATTCATATTCTTGAAGAATTTTATTTACATTGAGCGGTAAGGATCATGTCAGTTTGTATTTCGCATTTGGAAACAGAGCCAAAAAGTGACAAAGTGCTTCCTTCAAAATCATCCAGCAAGTCAGTCTTAGAGAGAAATGTGCCAGTTTCAGTAGCCCGTATTGGCCTGTATATATCTTGTTATTTATGAACAGCCGTGACTATTAGAATCTATTATTTATATTTCCACTAAGCTTATTTTCTCCCCTGCAGTAGACACTCTGCGAAGGCAGAATTGTTGTCATTTTTTCTGCAGGTACTGCGATTCACTGGGGCATTATGGACGATACCGAAGCAGCCCCGCAGATACTACTAAGCAAGAATCTTTGTAGAGCCATTTAAAACTCATCCCCTAAAACCCTTGTAGCCCTTTAGAAAAGAAAAACACCCGGATTTTCCCTGCTAAAGTGAGTCAGAAAAGGTTTGTTCTGCCCGCATCGGTGACCCCACCCCATCAAACATTTCCGAGCGGTGTCGGTCTTCACCCTGGATGCCAAAGGTTTGATTTACAGGCACAGCCTGTGCTAACAACGCTAACACCGAGAGCTGGTTACAACCTTAAATAGGGAGAATTCATCTCCTGTCCCCGGCAGCGGCCTGAGGTTTACGCCGGTGACAAGGAAATTTCGCAAAAGCCCAGAGGATTGGCTGTAGGCCCGGAATTCCAATCGGTCAAGAGGCTGGCAACCCCGCTACAGGAAAACAATAATAAAATGACAGGAATGGTCACTGCCGAGCCAGAGAGCTTCCTCGGGTGGAAGATGTGTGTGCAAGGTGCTGGTGACAAGGGGGGCTGTGACGGTGTGATGGGTGGTGGAGCTGTATTTTAGGAGGTTGTGGCAAAACCGGCTGTGTGAAGCGCGCGGCCTCACCGGCGCTGGCTGGGGACGCAGACGCCTGGTTTTCCTTTGCGCCAGGCAGGCTGCTAATTTTTAAAGGACGAATTAGCATATCTCTAATTTTAACTTGGGGCTCGAAATTAGTACTTTCAGAAAATGTGTTAATTGCTGCAGGCTTTGCCAGAGCAAAAAAAAAAAAAACGGGTTCTTGTTCTTCCCCGGTCTCCTGGAGGAAACAGCCCCTCTGTCCAGAAGAAGCAGGCAGGACACAGTGACCGTAGCACATTTTGTTCAGAAGGAAAAAAAAAACTTTAACTTTGAAACACTTTTTAACTTTTCTTCCCTCTCTCAGGAAACAACTTGATTTCCTCTCGCGGAGAGCAGCATTCTGATTTTTCCCCTAAGCGACAACAGATGGATTTGAAAGAAGCCTCTGCTACTACAGCAATATTTCAGCTCCTCAATTCTTTCCTCCCCTTTAGAAAATGAGGAGCTGATTTTATCCAAGGCAGTTTCTCCTTCACAGTCTTTTCCAACTCCGGAATCCAGATCCTGTTTAGTGAACTCCTCTGGCTTATCTTTCAGTTTCCTCAGGGATCCTGTATCTCACTGCAGAGTCACCTTACAGCCATCTCACGTTGTCCATCCTGGTTGTACACGAAGAGCCGAGGAACCATCTGACTGTTTCTGTGGTCTCCAGTGGGTGTAGGAGTAGGTTTGGAAGAGAGTGCTTCCTTGTGATGTTGAAACAGGAAGCACCAGCAGCGCAGTGCATTATCCACCTCTGACAAACACTTGGAATACCTTCCTTTGACTCTGGCAACACTCCTCCAGCTTGTCAAGCCAGTAAGACATTTTTCAACTGAATTGGAATCGAAACATTTACTCGGTTCCCAGAGGGGATAGTTTAGTCGTCTAAGCATCGCGTTTCAAATACCCAGACACTCTGAGCCTTGTGAGATCCACGGAGCCATTCACTATTCTGAGATACAGAATACACTGAGTTTCATACGATTTACTTGGCATCTTTTCTTTTCACGTGAGAAACCAAGTGAAGCATCTTGTGGTGATTTGGGGATGAGGGTTTCTCCTTTTTTTAGGTATACACAAGAAGAACTTTAAAAATTAAAACCCTGGTCACCATAGTTTGTTGGATCACCACCTTGCAGCCGTAAGTGCTTTTTAGGTGGTATCCTCTCAGTGCTGTGTAGAGCAGGACACTGAACCTTGGTCTCACAAGATACAGCCTCAGCTTTTCACCGGCTACATTTCCTCTGCCAGCTTTTGACACTACTTGAGCTTGTCCCCACCAGCAATTGCTTTTAAGTGGTTAGGCAGGCCGTGTCTATAATTTGTAAAGTAATCTGTAATTCTTTGGAATGGAAAATGTAATATCATGTAATATCATGAGCCAGACACTCGGCATGCTTCTATTGTCTTGAGACCTGTTCCCGATGAGGACTGGGAACAATAATCTTGGAGAAGAGAAGGCTGAGGGGGGATCTGATCAAAGCTTATAAATACTTAAAGGGAGGGTGTCAGGAGGATGGGGCTGGTCTTTTTTCAGTGGTGCCCGGTGACAGGACAAGAGGAAATGGGCACGAACTTGAAT
>BJBW01010706.1:0-45121 GCA_004320125.1 Scolopax mira
CAGTGGTTCCCAGGGACAGGACGAGGGGCAACGGACACAAGCTGGAACGTGGGAAGTTCCACTCCAATGTGAGGAAGAACTTGTTTGGGGTGAGGGTGTCAGAGCCCTGGCAGAGGCTGCCCAGGGAGGGTGTGGAGTCCCCTTCTCTGGAGATCTTCAAGCCCCCCCTGGATGCAGCCCTGAGTGATGTGCTCTGGGCAGCCCTGCTTTGGCCGGGAGTTGGGCTGGAGGATCTCGAGAGGTTCCTTCCAACCCTAAAAAAAAATTCAGTAAAATTCAGTAAATTCAGTGAAATAGTCTGGGTTTGAGAAGCCTGAACTTCAGTGAGAAAAACAGAAGTCCTCAACAGTCTGATCCTAATTAATCTGTCACTACAAACATGACCTAGTTACCGTAGTACAAATGTCAGCTCTTAATAGCTTTTCCCCAGAGTCCTTAACTAGCATTTGCCATTTGCATTTGTGCGCTCAATCATGAAGAGTAGTTAATGAGCTCCACCTACTGCCGCTCGGCGTGAATGGTACCAGCAGCCCCAGTTCTCCAGTTGGCACTGGTGGAGGTGTTTTGGGCTCTCGGCTGCACCGTGCCATTGGTGGGAGCTGTTTGCAGAAACCAGGAGGTTTACATCTTTCTTTACTGTTACATAGGTTTTCTTTAATCTCTAATAATTTCTTTTTTTTTTTAAATTCTTTTTTGAATTACAAGATGAAAATGTGGGGCATCATTGTTTTAATACGTTTTCCAAATCAAAAGACGTAATGTCTCTCTTTTGAAGTAATTAGCATGAACAATGAGGAGATGGCAAAGAAAGAAACAGAGCTACTTGGGTTACTGCTGCACTGGTAAAGAAGGAGGCCCCTCTGCTCAGGTCAACAGACAGATGCCCTTCTCTTAGCCTTGCCTTCATTCTTCATCCACTGCACTGAAAATCTGTTACCCTGTACCCTGGAGGGAACATCTTTTACTTACACAAATTCAAGTCAAACCAATTTTTGTTTCTCAAATTAGTAATTCATGCAGATTTATGCAAAGCAGAATAATAAGTAATCTGGCTGCACAGTCTATTCTTTCGTGAAAACATGGGGGAGTTCAGCATCAAGCTCTGCTTACAATTAGCACATCAGTGGGAAAACAGACCTCGTAGTCAGTTAACACACTGTTAACTGGGCAAATAAAGTTGCCCAGATCTTCAACAGCTTTCTAAAACAACATGTAAGTGAATTATCTCCAAGTTTATTGGAAGCTACAAAACTCTAAATGCTTACTTCGTGCTTGCAGTGAATGTGAATCACAACTGTAGTGTTATACAACAGGTAACTTGCAATGTGTGGATTAATGTAAACTTCAAATTTAAGAAGCTGAGTACAGAGCTTTACCATATGCCTTCTGTGAATTTTATGGGAGTAGGAACTGGAAAGAAATCCCAGAGTCCAGTTCCCCACCTCATTTCTAATAAAAAAATCTAATCGAATCTGTTCCTGAGTAAAGGTTTTCAGATCAAATCTGTAACAGCAGAATGTTAAATTAAAAAAAATATTTTTGTTCGTCTTGTCAGGCACAGGCAGTTTTGGTCTGATTTCTTGCATTCTTTGATTTCTTGCATTGTGGTCAGAAGAGCCACAAGGTACCACAAGCCACTGGACCATTCTTGAAGTCAAGCTGCCTCAACAAGCCTTGCAAAAGGCAGCACCAGTAGAGAAACGAGCTTTCAGTGCTCAGCCCGTTTAGAAAATAAAAATACCGAGGGGATTTTATTGACCTAGTACTTGTTTACCAGTGTGCAATGATTTTTACAGATTTAGTTGTGCGTGGGGGCAAATCTAACCCACATGGGCATTTTCACTTTCCTTCTTCCCATGGGATGGTGTCCTTCACAGGCAGCACCCTGGCACAGGGGGGTGTCGAGGAGTCCCAATAGCAGGGGGGATTTTTGATTCACTCCTATGTGTGCAGTGTGTGGGAGCATCATAAATGTCATTGTACACAGTCTATAAAAGCACATACACACTTTTATACATATATATGCCACCCACACATGCAGGAGAGAGGAATGTCAGGAAAGAGGTCTGAGTGTTTCTGAATTTCCAGAGTGCAGTATAAGAAACAGGTTGCCATATCAATAACTTTTCTAATATTTGTCAGTGATGCAACAACTCAAGAGTGTTACAGTTTTTCATCAAGTGTAAACATTCTCACACATGGGTTGTAGTTTTATCTGTGTAGTATCTGTATAGTTTTAACTTTTCCCTCTTTTCATCAAGAGTTATTGCATACCCAGGGTTTTCTTTTCAATTCAAGAAGCAAACTCTTTCTTCTTTGCATGAAATCTTTAATGGAATTTGGTAAGTTGAAAATGAAGCCTATTAGTTTTTTCCTCTGCATAATAGTTACCCAGGCAGTTGTGACTGAGCAGAGTACGGAATATAAATGTCAGGATAAATTGCTATATTCCATTAAGGATTGGCCAACATCTAAATACATCCTCACTTGTGAAAAACACCTCTCTGGATCTTTGTGCCTCCGGTTCATTTCTATATCCTGCCCCGCACTCACTCAGAAAAGTACAGTGATGCCTATACGAATTTTATCCAAAGACTCAAAAGAGTCTCAGCATATATTTGTGACCTTAGAAAGAAGAATATATTTGGTTTATGTTGGCAGCCCATGCCTTCAAAGCTGTTTCTTGTTATGAAGCAAGACTACTTTGATCTGCAATTATACATTTTCTTATATGTTCTGGAAAATGTATGCATTATTGACAAAGCTAGAAGTAACTGAATACTGAAAGCATAGCAGGAAAATAACACTTAATTGTTTTTATTTTTAAATGTATTTAATGCAGTTTAGAAACTAGTTTAATATAACACTTCTTTTACAAAGTTGAATATTACTAAAATATTTTAAAAGGACTTACTGGCCTTTGATAAATAGTTTCATACAGGACATGCATGCTAATAGGAAATTTCAAATAGGAAATCTGGATGACTGTCATTTAACAGCAAAAAAGTGAATTAACAAGAAACTTTGTAGGAATGCTTGAAAAAATGGTATGTCCTTTCATATCTCTTTATCTAACTTCTTCATTATTCTACAGCTTCCCCTCCCATGTCCACTTTCTAAACTTTAAACCAATTTCACACATTAAAACATTTAGAAATACAAATAATATACCCAATAAAATACATTAATTATGATAAATGATAATGGGAAAGAAAATCTGGCATAGTTGTCTATGTGGTAAGGATTTTTAACATGGAAGCAATCAAAGATACAGAAAAGTCTTTTCATTATTGACATTGGTGAACTGCACCCACTGTTACTTTTCTCCTTTTTCCTGTCGATGCTAGTTTTGCTGCTCTTGTTTGAGTTGATCTCGTTCACATTGTTCGGGGTGCTCCAGCTGTTAGCGACTGCTGCCAGGACTCCATTCCTCTCATCTTCAGCTTCTTCATCCTCATCCTGATTCAAAATAAAACCACAGGTACTTAAGTGCACTTTTAATTGCCTATTTACTGCAGAGCTGCAGCAAATAACAGGATTTTTCTTACCACTCCTCCTATATCTTGCTCCTTGATTTCAAGGGTGAGGACCTACGTGCACAAGACAGCTCCTTTCAGCTTTCAAAACTTCTATTTACAGGAAAAACACTGACTTAAACACCATCTTACAGCAAAAGCTTTCGTAAGACTGTCAAGCAAGGCTGAACTTGTTCAAATATGGCCCACTAAGGTTTACTTAAGACAGCAGCAATTCCACAAAATGCACAACAATAAGTTGTCTTCTGCTCAGGAAAATGCTGGCAAAGGTTAGTGGCCCAGAAAGTGGGTAAAGCAAAGCTCCAGTCTGGAGACGGAAAAGGTGGGGGAGCTACCAGACCAGTCAAGCTGGTTGCACCCCAGAACACAAGACACTTTCCTACTGTGCAATTGGTTACTCCATTCCTGGTGCTTTGTGATGAAAATCAAATTAAAAAACAAAACCCCACAACAAAATAAACCAAAAAAACAAGTAGTGAAAAAAAAGCATTAAAAATAAAAGGGTCATAAAGAGGGACAAGCCCACAAGTAATTAAATACTGCTCATACTACTTTCTTTCAAGACCTGAAACCCATGCTTTAAATTCAAAGTTATGCTAAGGTGTTTCACTGCATCAAGTGAAACTGCATCAAGACAGCTCTTTGGAGAATGTTGTGTAAGACTTCTGGTGGGTTTTCTTTCTTCGATTAGAATGGCTCGAAGCCATGAAGTTCATGTATGAAATCTTCACCCTTTGAAGTCAGCAGGTTTTGTTACTGGCTCAGAGGACACGGGATTAGACAGCAGCAGCAGCTTCAGCTCTAAACACAAACTTCCTTGAAAGTTCTGGGGTATTTCATTCAGTTTGGGGTATTGCAGAGACATCAGCAGATCCAAGCTACAAAGATTGTCTCCAACTTTGTATCTAAACTAAACCCAAATTTGTATCGTTGAAGGAGGGGTCATTTTAATTCAAGCAGGTGTACATATAATTTTCTCCTTATGATTTCATTACCTTCCAACTCAGTGAGTAGCATATAAGCAAGAAAAAGCTAAAAATGTATTTGTGAAATGTAGAATGTAGAGTCTGTTTCCTCTGACACATTTGCTTTTCCCATCTGCATCATCAGGAGAAACAGATGAGACAAGGGCAAACTTTAGAGAAGTTAAGATGTACAGCGCTATGGGTAGCCTCATTTAGAATTATCCCAGCTATTAAAGTCAAAGAAGGCTCATTAAGCCACCTGAGTGATCTCCATGCCAGTGCAGAATTGCTCTTCCACCCAGGGTACTTGTAGACAGCACGCTTCTTGAGCCTTTCTTCCTCTAAAATTAGTAATGTCCTTGAAAATTAAAGTGGAGTCTGGACAATGTCCTTGGACTGCTGTGAATTAGTGAAGCAGAACAGATGGAGATAGAAAAAGTGGTTATTACTGCTTTTCATTTTCAGTTTGCCAAAAAAAAAAAAATCCAGTATATTTTATTTGAGAAAGAGAAATGTAGCTCAACACAATGTGTCATCCTAAAAATACACTGACTACAAAACCTTGCTCATCCTCTGCCTGGCCTCCTGCAGCCATCTGAGAATTTTGAAACCCAAGGCCAGGATAAGAATCTGCCTATAAAGCAGTAAGAGGATCAATCTATACAATTCCAGCCTGAACCTTAGACAATCCCCGAGGTGGTACTGAACCTCAAACCTGGAGTGTTACTGGGGGCACAACGCTGCTATAAATACCTTGCTCTTCTGCTTCAGACAGTTGGGGCAGCTGAGGGGGTGTCTGGGGACGCGGAGGAGCCTTTGCCAGCGGCGCCTGGCACTTGGAACAAGGCACCAGTGGCAGCTTAATGAATGCACTCCGTGCTCCAGAAGTTAATAACATAAAGAAGCCTGTCAGAAGAGCCCTGGCTTTCTTACTGCTCGTCATTTTTTAGAAAGGGGAAAAAAAGAGCAAAACAACACCTCTACTTCAAAACTGGCAAGATCTGTGGCATTATTCAGTGTAAGAGTCTATTTGTCTCCCGGGCAGGGCCAGCTAAAAGTTGTACAGAATTCGTTTCACTGCAGAGCATCAAAGGACACTGTGTACGTGCCGGTTTTCTTCTCACGCAGCCCATTGTATGGGAACAATTCGCAGGAGGCTGAGGCTTTATTGGGCTGTTTTAACTCCTTTCTGCTCCCCTGGAGGCAGGGGTTCCTTCAGCAGAACAGACCGAACGTGGTGAGTGGGTACTTGATTCTCTTTGCTGTGTTACGAGGCAGCAGAAAGGAGTTTACAGCAGAAGTGCTGTGTCACACTCCTTGGAAAGGAGAAAGCTATTCCAGAGGAGAATAAAACTGTGAATTTATAAAGAACTACAATCTTATAAACTGGAGCTGTCAAGGGGCTTTTCCACCTCGCTATGGAGAATTGAATGTTATGAAAGATTAAGCTGGTTTATATTGTATTAAAAAAAAATGTGTGGCAAGTGTTCACCTGTGGCTTTAATTTTAAATGTTACAGTCTGTTTTCTCTGGATTTCATCTGTCAATAAGAAAAGGGCAGCTGGCACCAAGGGCTCTGGACACAGCATTGGTACCCAGGAAAGGTACCGTACATCACCCGGGAAGCTCTGGATGTGGCACCTGCTCTTGTGGCTGCTCTTTGTGCTAACTGAAATGTTTGCTGATCTCTAACAGAGATCAGCAGAATTGAGAAAAGTTGTCATTTTCATCCAATGACAAAGATGTTCAAGATTTAAAATATTTCAACGTAGAGTGTTGCACCCTGGAGCTTATGGAGGGTTCAGAAATGGTGCTCGCACAGAAATGCAACAGACACAGAACCCTGCCCTTCTCACCTTATTTTCAGTTTTCAAACTCCCCTTCCTTCTGACCTAAAGGAGGTGGATTAGGTGAAAGACAGATGAAGGCCAATAAGAATTTCTGTTTTACAGACGAGCACAATTCACACCTTTGTATAAAAGAGAAGAAACTCGGGATTTTGGCGAGGAAACCTCCCCGCTGTGCAGCGAGACGAAAGGCATGCTTTGCCTGAGCCTCCTTGCAGCAGGTGGGTCCTCTGCTTTTGGCCTCTGCTTTAAAGCTGCCTCTGTGGGTCCTGTTCCAGGTGATGTGAAACAAGAGTGTGGATACGAGGAGCTCTTTCACCAGTTTATATTCTAAACTGGAGACCTGAAAGGGTTCACGCCAGTGACCAACTGCTTTAAAGCGCAAACCAGAAAGCAAGACAGTACAACGAATTTCTATACAAGGCAGAGGGTTACATTTTCCATTCACCTCCTGCATTTATTTACATATTTATGAGTGCAAATTTTGTATCAGCTCTCAAATGGGAATAACAAACTGGGAAGTGAGATTTCTAATTAACCTGTGTCCACAAGAGAATATGGTAACGAGGAGAACACATTTATAAGTGACAATACTCGCACAGAAATTTGCTGAGTATCTGCTAGACAGCGATGTGAGATTTTAGCTGCTACTTCTGTCCTTGTGATGTTTTGGGTTTTACAGTGAGAAATGAGAAAGACAAGTCAGGTGTGCTCTCCACGGCACCCTGCTCAGTAAGTGGTGCTTGTCCTTGACTACAGTAGGAACAGGACGTGACAGGCATTTCCCTTATTCGACAGAGTCCTGAGTTGATCAAGGACCAACCAACTGCCCCTTCCCTCCTTCCAGAAGTGAGCTGGACTGGCTTGCTCACTCCTGAGGCACAGCAGGAACATTTCTGAAGTGACAGACCATCCCTTTAGCTGTTATGTCCATCATAAAACTGTAACTTAAGTCTTTCTTCCTTCTTCATTTTAGGGCTCTTCCTACACTTACTCCATCTCTTTCAAGTCCTTGAGTTCTGCCCTGCACGTGTGCCCCAGGTGAAGGGGAATCTGACACAGGCAGGTGAATGCAAGGGCAGTCACAACTGCCCTTCCCAGATCCAAAGATGCTGGATCACCCGAGTGCTGAAACAATTTATTTTCTTACCCAAACCTTGTTTTTCTTTTTTTTTTTTTTTTTCTGCTCAATGAGCAAAATGACAACCACTTACTTCACAAGATGGATATGTTCAGAGGGAATTGTCACTGATGCTGCCATGCCAAGAAAAACTACTTTCAGGTTTTCCACTCAAATCCTCATTTGAAATGAGTGTTTGACCATTTGCAGACACTCCCCCATTAGATGCTGTCTTTCAAAATCCACTGGGTGGCTCAGTTTTGTGTCCATTTTTCATCCCTTCTTCACACCCCCAGATCTCATGACAGCTTTGAACACGTTCCTGTACATGTTCAGAACCTCTCTCTTGTGCAAACAGCCAAAATGCCATATTAATTGTTGTGTTATCCAGGAACAGAAAAACACATCTTGGCTGATCTCCATTGTTTGTAGCTTCTCCACTTGAACTCAATATCCTGTCTCTTGAGCCTATCAAGGAGCTTTACTGAAGCATTTGTGATGCTCCATTTTAGTTTAGCTTAAAGAGTTAATAATCCTTTTTCTGGCGGTTTATCCCTACAGCACTCAACCAAACTTCTTCCTGCTTTTTTTTTCTGTTACTTTCAATATTCTATTTGTACAGAAATTTAATAAGCTGCTTAAAATTTTCTTTTCTATCATGCATATTGGGTTCAGTTCTGTAGTGAAAAGCTGCAAGACAATCAGCTTCCAATTTTCTTGTGATTTCTTTCTCATTGCCTATGAAAGCAGCCCTCAAGACTGGAGATGGAAGATGTGACAAAACTTCTTCATGAACCTACCCTGATTATTTCAGTGGGATGACAACCACCAAGCTAAAAAATGCCTATGATGAAGAGATCCCTTTTTATTTTAAGTATATTTCACAGTATTTCAGAGTTCTGAGAAGCTCATTAGAGCAGCAAAAAGTGCTGCTATAGTAATGATGCAGAATAGAAAGTGAATCCCACCCTGCAGAAAGAGAAGGTGTAAGTGGAAGGCTAGAGGGATCTGATACACCTAATGCGTGAAGCTCTCTGCGGGCAAACTGACTGCATGTGCAGAAGGTTTCATAAAGAGAATGCCATAAAATTTTTTTTTAGTTTGTTTTTTTTTTTAAATGTATTTATTGTATTGCAATAAAATCAAGTCACCAACCTCAATCGAAGTTTTGAATCACAAGTAAGTGTATGCCATTGCTGGGGAGACAAGCACCTTTGATTTCTGTGATACCTCCAGCACATTGATAAATGGCCCTAAGTCCATGCCAAAAGAGAGAATCACTATGGAAGGGTGTTTCAGTTTGTTTGATCTCTTCCAAAAAGCACCAGGTGTACAAACATTTTTTTTCCTTTTCTCAAGGTTATTCTTTTTTCACTGTCCTTATTCTAAAACAGAACCTCCATTAAATACATTTACCATTAATGCTAGGATAATTTCTTTTCTAGCAGATATAATTGCATTCCGTTTGTAGGACAATAATCAAAGAATTAAAATACCTTTGGAAGTGACTTTGGACTGAGTGGATGCAGAGTGCAGAAATGAGCCACAGCGTACTCTAACAGCGCTCCAAAGATGAAGCTGAAGCAGATACCGAGGTACACATCAATTGCCTTTATAAAGCAATTAGCATTTGGGAGAGAAGTTCTGGCTCCCATCATCAGTGTTGTCATAGTAAGGACTGTGGTAACACCTGCGGAATGCAAAAAAAAACAACTATGTTCTGATAAAACAGACAGCAATGGGGGGTGCTTCTGCAAGGGCTCTGCTACAGGACAGCTCTCCCAGCCCTGAACTCCGAGAACACCATCGCGTTCCGGAGAGGAGGCTTCCAAATGAACTTGTGATTCAGAAGTTAAATGCTTAAAAACACTAATGAAAAACATCTGTAAAGATGAGAAGACTGGAAGTTAAATGAGATAGATAGATTTTGGTGTCTTTGGAGGTATAGTTATGATGAGCACACTACTATTGCAACACCACACAAGCGCTCCCTTTAGGACCCTCAAACTTCATTTTGCTCAGTGCAGTTGCCAACTGGCCTCATTTGATGTGAAATCTTTCTTCCCTATAGGAGTAGTTTTTCCACCCCAACTGCAGTCTGATCAGAACAAATTTGAATTATTTCCCTTCCAGAATATCCTTTATTTGAAATTAATTACATTTAATCTCTTGTAAGTCTCTTATTATTCACATGTTAATTAGTATGTATCATTAGACCTCACAAAAGCATCACAATTCTATCTGTGCATGCCATGCGTTTGAACATCTTGAAATTATTTCCAAAATGACTGAGTTTTTTCCTTTGCTTTCAGCAGCCTCCCCTGCCTCCAGGTCCCCTGTAGCTCCCAAAGACACTTTCTTAGTTAAGAATATCCAGGCTTTACAGGGAATCTGCACGATGTGCTGCAGATGGCAAACCAGAGAAGTAATTCCATAGAACTCAGAAGCGTTTGTAACATTTGGAAATGGACACCATGTACGTGCAATAAAGACAGCACCTTATTGATCCAACCAATTTGTTTTATTCTGTTTCATGGGCTTCTTACCTATGCAGATTCTGGCTGGAACTGATGACTGGCTTATCCAAAACGATACCCAAGAGAGCACAACCAGTAGGATTGATGGCACATACGTCTCCAGTATGAAATACAAGATGTTTCTCTTGAGTTCAAAGTGAAACACTAATTTTGGATAATGTCCTGTGGAAAGAGCAGGAAAAAAGTATTGTGAATGTGCAATTCATAAAAAGATCTTCAAATTATCACCTGTATTTCTTTTGTGCAATACAACGCAGCAAAAGCTTAACAAAAAAGCTTGAGAAAAATTAAACACTGCACTGAAAATTTCTATCATGAAGCGTCTAAATTGAACTGAAGGAAAAAAACCAAAATATGTAACACCCAGTCACCGTGTCCAGAGTTTCATTAAGGATGTCTTGAATTGGAAATTCATGGAGGATTAGTGAAGGAAAAAAATAAATCCATGAATGTGTGAAAAGGATGTTTCATTATGTAACACCATGGAAGGAAATTTCAATTCATATGTATTTAGCTGTGGCTAATCATAAGAATTACCACAATGAATATAAATTAGTATATTAAGTTGCAATTTTATGAAGTAAGCATATAGGTCCTTATCTTAAACTGCCTCAGATACATAGTTTATTTTCCTGTTCTTTTTGTTTACTGTTGCTCAAGAAGTGGACCAAAGGTACCTTGTCTGATACCACTGACCTACCTCTTATATTGCACTTAAAAACATGTAGTGTCTTTGCCTCTTTATTATCTGTTTTTTCATTACGTTAATGTACTACAGCATTTCTGCTGCCACGAGCAGTATCACTGCTGTGGCACAAACGGCTGCTTCTAAATGATTGATCTCCTGGATATGAAAGTTTGGGCCCATAGTCAAAGACAGATTTGAGTTTCACTGGGGAACAGCACACTGGTGAGTAGAGCCTGAACTGGGTACCCACCTCACCGAACAAAATTTGGCCAAACCAAACCTGAAAGTCCCACTTTGCTGCAATTTCCAAGTGTAGACAAGCTCTTTGATGTTCCTGTGTTCTTTCATGTTATTTTTCCTGATGCCAGAAGTTTCTGAAGCAACGTGAACAACAGAGAACTAGAGTTGCAACAGATTACAGCTGAGTGGCTTTTTGGGTAACAAAAGCATTTCTCTAACTTTAAGGCTTTCTGCTTGCCAGAATCCAAAGATACATCACTGGCATGATAATAATGTGTGTCAGAATTTCTCAAAAGAGTTCAGAAGAGTTTTTATAATGGAAATTTTGAAGCAACCTATATATAGAATTCATATGAACTCCTCCTGTAAGAAACTGAAGGAAGAAATAGTAGTCAAGAAAAAGTATGCAATGCATATTTATAATGATAAAGAAGTGAGCAATGGGACAGATACAGTCCTTTTTTCATCTACACTCCACACGTACCAGAAGTTATCATCTTTAAGAAGAAATAGATTTGTTCCTCCTATTATATGAGATGCACATGAGAGAGTAATGCTGTATCTCATTGCTTCGGCTTGCACACCTGAGGCTGTGGTGCCATCAGTCAGATCAAAAGTGAAACAGGTTCATGAATCCTAGTCCTGGTTTTACTACAGTTAACTCAAGTACAACTCAAGTTGACTCCTCAAAACTGTCAACTTTGTCCCTTGCTTGAGGCTTATTGACAACAAAATTTTGCATTAAAATGAGATTTTTTTTTTCATTCAAGTTTCTGGCCCATGATGGTTGTCACCTCAGTGCAACTGTTCTGATTTAAATTTGATGCTGTGATGGGAATAATCTCTGTGCAGGTTCTCTGAAGAAAAGGCATAGTTAGCACTTACCAAAGTACCACATTACTGTGTTTAACAGTTTCTCAGAGGAATCTGATCCCAAATGACTGTGGGTGTACATACTCAAAACCCACCAGAGGGTGAGGAATCCTACTTAGGTCACCCCACAGCAAAAGAAGATTAAGCTGAGTCACCTGGGCTTTACTGATCTTACTGGAGGGCAAAAGTACAAAACTAGACAATAACTCCAGGTGAAGAACAGAACTAGATGTAAGACTATAGTCTCCATACCCACTCTAACTCTCTCTACTGCTTTAAATAAAAGAAATAAATAAAAATAGTACTGTAGAAAGAGGTGAAAGAAATCAAATTTCAGTTGTCTCCAGCTGACTACTTCATTGAGTACCATGAAAATTAAACCAGCATAGACTTTTCTCCAGCAGCTAACCAGGTGTAGGTCCAGGTCTACAGCAGAACTTTCTGAAGGGAAAAACAAAGCCAGTTTATTCCTCTCTAAACCTTGCCTTTGAAGTTTGGCTTTTGGCTTCTCAAAACAATATTCAAATTGACAGCACTGCCTTTCTGATACTTTGTACAGATCCTGCCACGATACTGATGATTTTATTAACACTGACTATTGCTGCACTGCCCGAGAAATGGATATAAACCTAAACAAATTGGTTTCCTTATCACCCTAATTGGTTTTGATTATGCTTTTTTTTTTTTTTGTGGTGTCTGTTCCTGGCTGGTGGCAGAATGCCGCCTGCTCCCCTCTGACCGGCGGATGGTCACAGCAGAGCCACCTGAGGATGGTCGGGTGCTCCACAAACGCCGCCAGCAGTTCCAAACTTCCACTCCAGTGGAATAGGAGGGGAGCATCTTCCCAACAGTTACTTCCGATAGACTTTTTGATGAACTCTACTCCAGTAAAAGACTGCTCCACATTCCTCTTTACGTAAGAGGCACTTTGGTACCCAGCACAGGGCGTGCAGTCAGGCACAAAGAGCACATTCTTCTCTATCATGAAATATGTATGCTAACCCCTTGGGTGCCAGCTAAAACGTGTGATATACATCTCACACAAGCGCATCAGTCTAACTCTACCAAGGCATCATTTTTATCTCTTCTTGCACCTTTTAAGGGCATAGTAAAGGAAAGCTTTAAATAGAAATTTACTGCCTTAACTATATGATGAAAATGTAGTTTTCAGTATGGATTTTCTTATTTCTTGTTTACAATGAACATGTGCATTAAGGAAAAGGCAGTGTCCCCACCTTTATCAAAAAAATAAGTTGTGCAACTGAAATGCAATTCTCTGACTGATGTAGGATGCATCACAGATGGTTTATATGTTATTATATGGTTTATATGTTATATGTATTAACACAGATGGTTAATATGTTATTTCAGCTCATTTTTCCCTCCCTCAGAGAACAGTCTTTTCTTCACACTTAGGATTTTATGAACTACCTCTTTTCCTATTTGTTCTTCAGAGGTGAACTAAAGGAAATGAAAGATCAGGCCAAGCTTCTCAACATGTGTTTCATGTTCACCAAAATGTTTTCCAAAAAATTAGTTGGAAATTCACATTTCCTAAGATTGAATCAAACCCTGTCACGAAGAGTTTGTGTGGAGATATATTTATCTATTTAGCTTACCTGTAAAAAAAAAAACCTTACAAAAAATTGTGCCACAGAAAGTTTTCCAAGTGTTTATGTGTACTTCTGTCTATACTAGACTGAACTTCCCAGAACTTAACCAAAAAAAAGTGTCTTCTTAATATCCTTGATATTCCTTCCATTCATTATAGTTTTATGTTACTGTAACTTTTTCCATGCCTTTTCCAAAACTTTCTAAAGTGTTCTGCATTGCAGTAGCATCACAAGAACAGCTCACGACAAAAAGCTTTTCAACATCAACTGAAGTGGAAAACATTGCTTACAGAGGGTGAATATATGAGCTCAGATAGATAGGTTGAAAAAACACGGTAACAGATACATATGCATAAATAACTGCCTGAATCTTAGGTAAGGCTGACCAAAGGCTCACCAGGTAAGATTATACTGAATAGGGTTCCGAGACTGTTTGCAAGAACTGTGTGGCAAAGATATTCTTAGAAATAAACAACTGGAGAGCAATTACAGATTCTAAGGGAACTGATAACGGGAACAAAGTTACTCAGTGTACCACACCTCAAAAAAGAAGTAGTAAAAAATCCAGAAACGCTTGATTTTTAACTAAGAAACCTCCTGAGCCTTGGGAAACTACAGATGGCCCTGGAGGACAAAGCAAGGTAATGCCTCTATTTCAAGAGAAAGAGACTGGTTGATGAACGCACACTCTGTGTAGGAGTTATCTTTATACACTCTTATATGCCCTTTATAGTTTATATACTTTTTGATTTTCAGATAACTAGCTATAAATGAGAGCAACTCATCACCGGCTTATGGAGTCGTGACCTCCCACCAGAGACACAAGTAACATGGAGTGGCCAGGGCTCAGCAGAGTTTCAGCACTTCACAGCCAAACGAGGTCTGACAAGGCCTCTAGGCCAAGGAGGCCCACGTGGGATATGTCATAAACATCAAACCCCTGGCAGTGACTGCAGACGAGGAACAGCAGCTCCCTTTGCAGTCTTTTGCAAGAGGGCAAACGTCTTGTCTTTGTGCATCGAGGAGCGGAGACTGACTTTATGCTTCTGTCTCTTCTTTGTCTCTGTTCTGCCAAAACAATACCATTTGGATATGTAATTTTGATGACTTCAGAGTTTTCTAACCAAGAGCCCTGACTGCTTGACCTATCTCTCCCTGCCTTCTGGGCTCAGGCTGAGGACTGGGTGACCAGCCCTGGGCAAGCTGAGCCACTTCACTCCTGCTTGGAGCCTTGGCACAAGGGTTGCAGTAATGAGAGAAAGACTTAAGGGAAGTTAAGGCCAGAAGAAAGGCTATCAACAACCAGTTAGCCTCAAGTATTAAAAGACATTTATGCTTCTTTCTCCAATTAAAAATGCTAATTGAGATTAATTAGCTATAACTTAACTGTGAAAATAGAAGCATTTATCAAGTGGGAACCTGAGGTCCATCCTGTGCCCACCACTGCTCAGGAACAAACACCACAATGTACCGAGTGTCTTTTAAGAAAGGAGCATTAGCACATTGAAGAACAGGATTAGAGTTCGAATTTCTCAACAACTCTCAAAAACAGCTGGAGTAAAACAAGACACAGTTCAGCAAAAGCAAGAACAAAGTCTACACTCAGATGGGAATTGCTAACACCCCAACTGGAGTACAGGGAACATGAAACTGCAGTGCAACGAAGGAGAAGTAGTACTAGAAGGAACAGCAATCTGAACAAGGTCAAAAAACCATAATAATTTTCTTCAAGAAAATCAAATATCCCAGAACGGATAAGGAGGAATAGAGTTCATGAAATGCATTAAGTAATCCCTTCCCTCTATGGAGGACATCTGACGGGAAGAGGGTACCCAGTTTTGAGTGCTGCACATCATCAAAAGTCTGGGGAATTCTACAGGAAAACAATAGCAAAGACAGAAGATCTAGAAAACTGTTTATAGGAATTAAAAAAAGGGAAATATTGGCCTGAGAGAGGATATATCTGTCATGACATTGTGAAAAGGCTGCTGAAAAACAGCAGGAAATTTATCTTCCATATCCACATAAAGGGTCTGAAATGCAGCAAGGGAGATCAAGATTAGACATGAGGAAAATATGCTTGTAATAATCCCCAGGAAAAAAAAAAATCACCTAGGGAGGTTGTGAAGTAGAGGCTTTGGAGGTTTGTCCAACGTACTCCCAGAAACATCTGTCAGGAAATAGGCTGTAGATACAGAAAATCTTGCCTTGAAACATAAGAATAGAATAAGTGGATTTTTAAAGTCTATTCCAGCCTTATTTCTAAGATTATTTACAGAAAAAGCTAGACTGTAACAGTTGTTGCTTTTATATTTTTCCAATAAGAAATGTAAGCTTTTTATATCACTATTTATTACTCTGGGAATGCAGGTGGTGTTGGCTTGACAGCTAAAATAAACACCCAGGAGCCACCGATGCACATACATGGTTTTGAGGTACAAGACTGTATGCAGAGTAAGGACTGTAGTTAAAAGACACACAGGAAGTGGTTCTAGCAATTAATTACCTACGGCCAAAATGACATTGGTCTGTACCAAAACAAAATCAACGCCAAAATCTAGCCAGCAGTCTAGCTAATGTTCTTCCAAGCGACTTACTATTATGTGATTACAATAACGCGATTACTGTTATGAGATACTTGTTCTATAAACAAGATTAATCCACACTGTCCTTTTCTTAAATTTACTGAAGTTACTTATGTGGGAGTTTTGCTGAGCACATTTTGAATTTTGTTGTCAGTGGCTGTAGGTGACGGCGGGTTTTGCCTGGCTCTACAACATTCTGCTCTACTGTCTGTTTACGTTCACAGAGTATCAAACCCTCATTGCTTCTTTTTTTTTTTTCTGTGTTAAGAAATACTACACACAGCTCTCGTATCCTATCTCTAGCTTTAGCCTTGTGAATTGGAACTGTTATAAATAGCTGTTATTTACAAGGTAGCTGTTGTTTACAAAATATTCCCATATACCTATTAACGGCGTTAAGGAAATGCAAAAGCATTATTTTCCTGTTCTGAATTGATGACATGGTTACATAACATGATTGCTTTTTTCTTGTATTATGGGCTACAGTAGGCATCGCCTCCCTTAAAAAACATCTGTAGAAAACAGCACCTAACTCATAATAACTCAATAGAAAATTAAGAGGATTATGAGATTTCATTTTAAAAGTACTGCATAGCACTTGATAATGAGGCTTTCTTGAACAGGAGAGTTGAGACAAGTAGGTGTGGGAAATTATAATGGAATTAAGTTGCATGGTTAAGATGTATAATTAAAAGAAAAAGTATCTTTTGACTGCATGCACATGATTAGTGCCAATATAAAGGGAGGAAAACAGCATCATTGAAAAGAGCATAGTTCATTTGATCACGCCTCCTCAGCTACAGTTGGAAAATCTTATTGTATTTGGTAAAAAAAAATAATTTAACTTTTTTTAGCTTTAGGGTCTTACTACCTTATGATAGAAGAATTAAGCAGTTTTTCTCTTCCTCTTTCCTGTACGGTGAACAAGCCCTAATACCCTTTTAGGCAGAAGAGCAATAAAAACTTTTCTCCTTTGATTGAGCGTGATGTGCTTGCCCAGAAGCTATAAATTGAGGAAGGCAGATATCACTCATGTAAGTAGCAAGAGCCTACTAGTATGTATTTCATTTTGGCTCTTAAATCCAAGTGGAGAACTTTGACTTTTAGCCTAAATTAATATCTGAAATTACATCATAACATTTCTGTGTTGAATTATTAGAGCAGAAATACCCAACAATGAAATAGAGAAATTTTATTTCTGTTATTTAGAATTAGTAACACATCCTCTGGTGAAACTTCAGCTCTGAAGGATGTGTGTGTCTTCATTTAAAGATCACCCTTTCAGTTGGCATGTTGACTTGAGCAGAATAGAAACCAAAAACGCAGTGAAGAACAGCAATGATGAACCTAAGAGTAACCCAAAGAGCATAAAGCAGGTTTGGCAGGTATTTAACTCTTTGAAAGCCCTTTCAAAATCTCTAGAAAATGAACAGGAGCGGGCTCTTTCATGAGGTTAAGTCCTGCAGTTAGTAGAAACTTCCTACAGGAGTTTCCCAACATCAGCAGAAGAGCAGGTCTGTGGAAATGCTTCTGACTCTTCCCTGGGCAGAGGAATCTCAGGTTGGGCAATCTGTGCTCTGCTGCCCACCAGGCTGGAGATAAAGAACAACCCTGACAAGCACTAGGCATGAAATATGTTGTGGTTTAGGCCAAATCAGCCAATTATGGGCAACAGATGCTCTCTCCCCACTTTCTCACTCCAGGAAAAAAAGGGAAAGAGATAAAGAGATTTACGAGTTTAGAAGGAACTAAACTACTTTCATAAAATATTAAAGTTAAAATCAAAAAGGAAATAATGAAATAGATCAAAGGCAGATGAACAGACAAGGTCCTCTTCAGACATCAGCCATTAAATCAAAAGGCTGCCCCTTTGATCCCTCAGCTTTTACACTGACCGTGGGGCAGATGGGATGGAACACCCTGTTGGTCAGGTCTGGGTCACCTCTCCTGTCCCCTCCTCCCCACTGGTGGGACCCCCCTATGCTTTTCCACTTCTCACCCTCCAACGGGGCAAATAACGAAGTTACCAGCCCTTGGTTGTTACAGCAATAAGTACAAGCAAGAGCTTCTCTGGATACCGTTCCTTGGCACGAAGTACGAACATTGGTCTTATCACTGAGAACAAGCAGTTTTCTCCACAATATGCCGGTAATTTCAGAGTCAGAAGAGTCATCAGAGCTAAGATGTAAAATTACTGAACAGAAAGTCGGTTCTATTTTACCACTAAACCAGGACAAAACCAAACTTCTTGCAGTTGCAAAAGCACCCAGCATATTCACAGAATTTCCATGGCCGAGTAAGAGGCTTTTGACCTGCCTGATGAAGCCGGAGTGGGTATTTCCAGGAAGGCTGGGAGCTGTTCTGAGCTGGGTACCCAGCGTCCCTGGTCTCTCTCCAATTTAAATGCCCAATTTACAGCCTTTTCTTCCTTCACAAGAGCCCTCTCTGACATTATGTAGAAGCAGTAGTACATCTCTTGTTTATCATTCTTTAGATAATGCACAGCCTCCAAGGAAATGCTCAAAAACCCTCAACCTTTACATTAGCTGGGTCTCTGCAGGTGTAACATCCGGAAAAGTATGTATGGTTTCAAGAATGTAATCTAGCAGAAAATTAAAACTGTCATCTTAAGAGAAAGGAAAGTGCAGAGAAGGCAGTTCCTTAATGCTGCTCTGTGTCCAGAGCCATATTCTGAAATGCACCTAGAAAATGTCAGAAGGGTGATTTTACCTGTCTCATACACTGCTTCAGACACCGAGGTAAAGTGGTCTTCTACGGTGTATTGTGCCAGGCGGAGCGTGTCCAGGCCTCGAACTGAATCGTTTCCTCTAGTCCAGTAAAACATGACATCGTTGATGTTGTAACCCCCTGTAGTGATACACAAGCCAATAAAAGTGTTTATTTTACAACAATTCATTTGTGTCGTTCAACTTACGATTCAGCTGTTTCTTATTTGTCTGTCTGAAAGTACAATTAGACATAAACAATGATGAGTTCTGGCAGAACATAATGCTTGTTCACAACAAAACTCCCAATAACACGCAAAGTCTTATAATTTAAAAAATGACTTTTTGGACGTGGTCTTATTTCTCTCTTTGGTTCTAGTATAGACAAGAAACTAATGCAAGAAAATAGTCCCACATCCTAAATTCCAAAGGCAAAAGCTATTAAGCTTTAACTAAATACCATTATGAGTCACAGCAGTGCCAGCGCTTGGGCTAAACATTAAGTGTGCACTTTATTGCATCTCAGGCTGCTCCTTCTCAAAGCAATGCACCTGGTCCCCACTCCCCTCGAGACACGGGGTGAGGAGAGCAGCAGGGGGGCTGCGTGCTGGAGCTCTGCTCTCAGCCCTTGGGTCATCGCTCGGGACGACATTTTGGCTCAGAAGCTTGGATGCTTCCCAAGGACACCAGCTTCGATGTTTCTACAGGCCCAACAGCACGGCATGCTTCAGGGGCCCCAGGAGATTTCTTCTTAGCCTCCAAGCAGTAATCAGGAGCCAAGCGGGGACATGAATCATCTATCAGAAGACAACTGGGTTTTGCACACACTTGTCAATATGTGGCACAATCATCGCTAAAATACCTCGATAGGCTCTTTCCCATTATTTTAAAAGGCAAGCAATTTTCAGACTAGTGAATATGATTAATTCAAAATTCTGTTAATGTAATTTACATGTTAAAAGAAAGCATCTGAACATCTTTTCCTTTAGTTTACTTAGATCAGTCTTTCTTGTGTTTGACAGGCTTATATTATGCAAGTTAATAGCTAAGTGGAGGGGACAGAAACATGAAACATGAGCAGATGATTATTTTTAGACTCCAGTCAATTGTAAGTAAATTGTAGTGCGAAACAATAATACAACACATTGTACAAGGGTATATGCTGCAAAAGAACAAAGATCTAGAATCAAAGAAGAAGGTGTGCATTAAAATAAAAAAAGAGCATTTTAATATTTTTAAGTTGGTGGCTTTGGTTCTTGCAGTGACAAAAGAACTGATTTCCTGCAGCCATTTAATGTTGGAAAAGCAAGAGTTTAGAAATTTCACTTCAAGGAAATTGTGCTGGTTTCCAATTTCACCTGGAAATTATTTCCCTGATGATTCTTTAAATGTAAATTGTGTTTTCACTATCACTGACAGGTTTCTGAAAAGGTATCATGACCTCTGCTCACATTAAAGCCAAAACACTGTTGTGCCAAAAGACTAAGCCAAAAGCACATGCATCCAAACTAAGTTCTTGATTCACTAAAATCACACACTGTTCCTCAGTCAACACAAAGAGGCGTGTAGAAGCATTTTTATGCATGACTCCAGGTATGGATTCATTTCACTTCCCTTCAGTATCTTCAGCTGTAGATATTTAAATAAAATCCAAAGAACTAGAGAGTACCGGAGTAAATTCTTATTTCTTTTTACAAGATAATAAGTCTTCCAAGTTTTGTGAGTTGGGAGAAATTGTCAGTGCCTGGATGGGTGATAACGAGCGTATCTCCAAATGGAGGCTGATTTTGCTTTAATAGAAGCATTTTTACTCCAAAGTACTTCCATTAGCTGAACAATTATTAGGCTTTGGGTGATCCTTCCTATGAAAATTCTTTGAAAATACTAATTCCAAAACTCTTATTTGTGAAGAATTTTCATGAGAAAAGTCTCATCTATAGTCAGTGAAGTTAAATAGCACTGTGCTCCCTCTGTGCTGTTATTCTTTATTGAGGGAATTAATATTTTACTAATTATAAAATGTTTTTAAAATTTAGAGACAAAACCCTTAAGCCATGTTACTTGGCTTCTACAAGTAACGTCTGTTCTCTTTACATGGTACTGAGTTTTCATTCTAACTAATTTCTAAAGCTGAAAATATGTCATTCTTGTACTTCTCTGATGCAGTATGAGTATCTACACTTGTAGATGTCAACAGGGTTAACTACAGGAATAGAAAATTTGGGATTAAACATTCATAATGCCTAATACAAATGAGTTTCTTTACTTTTCTGTTGCTAAATATAATTTCCCTTGATTGTCAAGCACAAGCTAAGTGCCTTCACATGGCTCTTCACTGGATAAATCCTAAAGGACAAATTCAAAAAGGAAATAAAATTTCAGAGATGGGCCCAAAACATGAATATGTATTTGGGCTGGAGGCCCAGAGGGGCAGGGAGAGGAAAGAAGCCCTCAGCCCAGTCTGAAGGGATGATGGTTCCCCACCACACGGCAGAGCATGAACCCCCAGCAGCACCCACCGAGGCAGGAGCCCTCCGAGTCTCCCAGTGTCACATCTGCTGCAGCAGCAGAGACACAGAGCAGAATCTGTCCCCTAACATATGCCTCTCCCACCTTCCAAAGTGTTGCACTAACGGGGGGAGGGGGGGGAGAAACAATACACTTTTTGTCTGAAATCTATTTTGTTATGTAGAAAGTATGAGTCAATTAATGTAATTGACTACTAATAGCAGAACAGCACCTTAGAAAGGCCACAAGGATGCTTTATTGTGGGAAGCCTTTGCTTTATAACATCATGTATTGTTTGTCTTTGTCTCAGCTTAAATATTTGCTATATGTTTTATATTTTATTTATAAAGTGTCAGCATTTGTGTGGCTGGGTATGTATGCTTGCACCAACAATTCTTCATTCCAGCTAATGGTAGTTACAAGCAAAGCAGTATTCTGGGATGATGTCATTATTCATCTATAAACTCCCCTAGTTTATCTCAGGAGAGGGCAAAGACCATTTCCAGTGTCCCCAAAAGAAAGTGTTACAGTGCACCAGAGAAAAAGGGCCACAGCCAAAGGCACACTCTTTCCTTTTGCATTTATTGTTTCCTGTTGTTGTTCTTAAAACTAAACACCAGTGTCATGGGACCATTTGTGAGGACGTTTCTGTTTTCCCCTTGGACAGGAGACATTTGTGCCTTATTGAAAAAGCAGATGGAATCATTCTGAAAATTGCTTACTTTTAATTATATAGGGAATTTTCTTTCCTTTTTTTTTTTAAATCTTGTCAAATAGATTTAAGTTCCTGTGCAACACAGATTTCATTCTGTAACTAGAGAAAATGTTAATTAGCAACACTGCTAATGTAAATCCATATGCATTGGCTTACCAATATGCTCTTCCAAAAGAAAATAAATTAGAGATAAATGCAAATTCTAACTCAAATCACTATTTGTTAAACACGTATTATAAAACTGCTGATTCTAGAAGAATTCCTGTCTGAGGAAGGTTTGGGGGCTGATTCCCTTTGTGGTTCTGTCTAAAATGAAACTTTGCAGCAATCTTCTAATTGGCAATTATCAACAGAAGATAAAAACTACACATATACACCTGAGATGATAAAGAATAACAAATTGACAAGTACTGAAAAGCCTTCCAAAAGATTTTGAGTATGCATTGACAGACATTTAAGCATCTATTTTCATCTCACAGGACCGGGTAACCTTTTACATTACTCCATGCAAAAGTATTTTGAGAGGGTCTTATCACAGAAATGATAGCAAAAAGTGACTATAAACGTGCATTTCGGTATTTGCAAAGCAACTGTGTCTACAAAGTAGTAGAGAGCATAGTTTAATGAAAATTATGAGAATATTGATTGAAAAAATGAGAACATATAAAGGTACATTTAGTCTTAGTCCATCAATTGATGAAATTTTTTCCCAGAGCACTGGGACAGAGACGATTAAATAAGTCATAGAAGGATCTGTATATACCCATCTCAGAATAGAACTGTTTAAGCAATTACCCTTTTTTTTTCCCAGTATGACGACGACAATAAATTAATTATGAACTCTATGCCTTACAAATAAGTCTTGTTCTAATTTCTTTCTTTCCTAAAGGAATATGCCTTAAGGGAGAAAAAACAGCTCACACTATCTGAAAGAGAAAAATAAAATAACTATTTTCTCTGCTGTGCTGGAAGATGTCTGCTCACAGAACTCCCCCTGAAGACCAACAAAATAACTGCAGGATGTACTGCAAAACCAGGCCTGGGATAATCTTCTGAGGTTTTGTTTAATCATTAGTAGCATGGCAGCATTTCAGTACTGACACACTATTTTCTGTGAAGACTTATGCATTTATCTTTGCATACAGATCATAATTCAAGAGGGACTGGTCATATACTGTCCCTTGGCTACTTTGAAAACTCCAGCCCAGTAATATCCAGTAGCCCTTGGAAATACAGATACTTTTCTAATTAAACAAAAATAGTAAGGATTAAGTGTCTTACAGCTTTCCAGTTGCAAAGTACATGTCTGCTTGTCCATTGGATATTTGGTCAGATCCATGCTGCATGCAACAGTTGTGGTGATCCTTGGGGGAGGAAAAAAGAAAGAAAAAGTGTTTGAGATTATTAATGGGATAAAATTCTTCATCCGTAAAAATTACATAATCCATGGAGAAAAAAATTGCATATTTGCTGTTATTCAACATGGAAAAGTAATAGCATCCCAAAAAGGAAATCACTCCTGAATAGCTGACTTTAGTGGCAGTCTAAAGGAGAAGAGAATGAGAGTTCTCACTTACAGCACCCACTTTCCTTTTTGATATTTTACAACACATTTTACAATTTCATTATATTTATCAAAATCTATTATACAGGACTAATCTGCAATAAATAATGCAAATCAGTCATCACAACCTGCTCTCCTCTGTGATGGCTTCACTGCAAAACAACTGGAATGGCAAAACTCAGTTCCTGTATTTCATCTACATGAAAGCAAAAATGTTTATTTAGGGAAGAAAAGAAGAATTTAAAGTTAAGAATTCAATCACAATAGTCAATGATATTACATATTTGTAAGACTACAAGACCATGCATATTCTACTTTTACAAACTGATCAGTTTAAGCATAAACGATGCTAACCTCAAAAGCTTAAAGTGTAAGTAGAACCCAAAGATAGAGGCTGGTGTGTGCTATACATACCGTAGAGCATACAAGACTGTTCCATTAGGGTATATTCTTATAAGACGATTCTCAACAGTGATATCATGAAGAAAAGACTTTTTTGAATCAACTATGAAGGTATCCGGTACCCAAAGCATTTCCACAAGTCGACCATCTAAGCTTAAACTCTTATTACCATCAAAACAAAGTCTCTCATCAGTCCATCGCTGCCTTAGAAATATGGTAGCCGTGTAGTCCTGAAAGAAAATACCCGATTATTAAACAGAACGTGCCTGTATTATATTCTGTTTTGCAAAAGCATATGGAAACGGCTGTTGGGCATAAAATGGCCTGTGACTCCGTGTCCCATGCTCCGGCACTCCAACAGCAGCCCTACTGGCTCCTGTACTGCCAAATTTTCCAGGACTTCATAAGAGGTTGACATCATTAAGAAATATTATCCTGAGTCGATTTAGTTCTTAATGTCATTGGAATTTTACAGTAAAAGCTGATGGCCTAAGTCTGGGGCTATAAATCAGCTGAAGTCATCAGAGTTTTGTAAGCAGAAAATCTGGGCCTGTAAATCTTTAAATTCTAGAATGATTTATATAAGTGGTTGCAAATGTCATTTTGTTCATATAAACTACTAACTACTGCATTTTTTTTTAAAGAAAACGTTGGACAATGTTGTAGAAATTCAGGTAGACCAAAAAAAGTGAGTGAAATAAGAAGGGAATTGTTATCTTTTAGAACAATTTATCCTTTCAGCATCATAAGTGGTGCGAAATTTATCAAGACCTTGAATACAGCTCTCAGCCCAGTTCAGTTGCAAAACAAATACACCTCGTAGTCACATTATTCCTCTTGTAGTCACATTATTCCTTAGCACCTTTTTAATCAACTTTTGATTTTAGGGTGTATTTTTATCAGGATGCTAAGTCTGTCTTAAGTTCTGACCTTACTTCTCCCTTTTTAAATATTAACTAATACTTACTAAGTACAGAGGGATTCTACTATTCAACATCTGTGGAAGTCTGAATAATGAAGTGGTAAGGTACTGTTAGATATATACACTTATTTTATATATATATGTGTTTGTGTGTGTGTACACACTTTTTATGTATGCACACACAAAAATATTTTTTTAATATTGAATATCTCATTAATTAAATTTGCTTTTTATTTCTATCTACTAACATTGGATCTTAAATAATAGAAAAGCATGCACCATTTCATAGTTTGTTAAAAAATAAATTATACAAATGTAATGAAACAGCTGGAACAAATTAACCTGTGATTAACACTAAAAGAAAAAACAGTATGAGTTCAGCTGTGTCTAATCACAAGGAAGGAGAGTGGCTTCAAAGTCACATGAATATATGGTTTATTTTCTGAAACGCATGAAGATTTAGACATCTCATCTGGAAAATAAATACTGCTCTACATGCCTTTCATTAAGATTAATGCTCAGTAGCAAATTTCTGTTTGTGTCTATGAGAGGTGTGTTTTGCATCTGTATTTCTATATTTATTATAGTGCTATAACCACTATCTGTAGTTAGAAATAAATCTCCTTTTCCTGCCACACTCTGCCTGCAGCAGGAGCAGAGCCTCAGCCACGCCGCCAGCAGACAAGCCCAGGGAAAAAGACTGCAAAAGCTATAATACCATATTTATTTCCGATATTGTATCGATGCTTGCAATATCCAGACTCATTCCAACTGAGACAGGACCATCTGCAAAAAAAGAGAAAGCCAGACTCTAGCACACAGTTCTTTAACACTCGCAGTTCAGGAGAACTGGCTACAAACTCTTCCACAATATCACCCAGCCTTAAGATTAGTTAGGAATTTTAACAATCTCATAGCTAAAATACAACACAATCCTAAATCTTGGTTTTAAGCAGCATGCTTTATTTCTTAAATCGCTCCTTTTTTATGAGATTTAATTTTTTCCCCCCCCAAAAAAAGCCTTGTGGAAAATGTTGCACGACAAGGTGCTGTCCCCGTGGAATGTCACTCCCTCCTGCCCCGAGGTTCAGAGCCGTGGAAAGAATTCTTCCAGCTGCAACATCTGGTCCATCAGATGTCAGTAAACTAAGGAGGTGCTCCTGTCCATGTCACATGGCGAATATCCAGATGGGATATGAGTGACTTCACTGCTTATTTAAGCATATATTGTCTATATTGTGTCACTGTATTTGAAATTCTTGCTTTTAGCTTTCGCAGCTAATGTAAGTTACATGTTTGCTTTTATGAAGGAAAGCTAGTCATTTCATTCTCCGTTTAATATTAATAACAGCTGAAGGTTTAAGTGGATTAAGCACCTTACCTAAGGAGTCATTATGATGTCACTGCGATGTTAAAACGCAGAATTTTTGCAGAGCTTTCATGGAAAAATGACATTATTCCTAGGTGAGTACGTGCAGAACAATTAACAGAGTATTTGCACAAGGAAATTCATACTAAGTGCATCTCTCGAAGTAATTGAGAAGCAGAGGATGTAGAACTGAGAAATGCAGAAATACTTTAGAGAAGATGTTGGTAGCTGATGGTGCCAGGACGTGGTGGGCACACTGCTGAGACCCCCTCGGCTCCCAGAGATGTGCTATGGACACGGGGCTTATAAGCCCCCAGATGGCATCTAGAGGAAGAGATAGGGTCGAACTCTACCCCAGCTGAGTAACACCCAAAAAAAAAAAGTCATTCTAAGTGGTCTAAGTTCATTAAGTGTCTTGTTTTGTTTTCAAAATAATTTCCGTTTATAATGCAAATGTGAAAGTAGTTAAACATCTGGGACTCCTGAAAGAGTCTTCAATTCTACTTTTTTTTCCACATCACTGATCTTTAGACTGTGATCAAACTTCACTTTTACAGTTTGTGGACAAGGCAAAAATTTGTGGGGGGGGTAATAATAACAGCTCATTAAATCATTTGTCAAAAACCCATATTTTAACACAGCCAAATGCAAGTAATTATGCAAACCTCATGAATTTCAACCAGGCCACAGGCAAGGTCCTGCACCTGGGTCAGGGCAATCCCAGGCACAAACACAGGTTGGGCAGAGAATGGCTGGAGAGCAGCCCTGAGGAGGATGATTTGGGAATGCTGGTGGATAAGAAGCTCAACACAAGCCAGTGATGTCTGCTGGCAGCCCAGAGAGACAACCCCATGCTGGGCTGTATCAAAATAAATATGGCCAGCGGGTTGAAGGAGGTGATTCTACTCATCTACTCTGGTGAGACCCCATCTGGAGCTCTGAGTCCAGCTCTGGAGTCCTCAGCACAGGAAGGACATGGACATGTTGGAATGGGTCCAGCAGAGGGCCAGGAAGGGCCAGGGCTCAGAGGGATGGAGCCCCTCTGCTGTGAAGACAGGCTGAGAGAGATGGGGGTGTTCAGCCTGGAGAAGAGAAGGCTCTGGAGACACCCTATAGCAGCCTTCCAGTACCCAAAAGGGGCCACAGGAGAGCTGGGGAGGAACTCTTGATCAGGAAGTGCAGTGACAGGAACAAGGGGTAATGGTTTTAAACTGAAAGAGGGGAGACATAGATTAGATATTAGGAAGAAATTCTTTGGTGCGAGGGTGGTGAGAGCCTGGAACAGGTTGCCCAGAGAAGCTGTGGCTGCCCCATTCCTGGAGGGGGCTTGGAGGGAGGTGTCCCTTCCCAGGGACAGTTCCAGGGGGTTGGAACTGGATGGTCTTTAAGGTGCCTTCAAACCCAAACCATTCTACAATTCTATGAATTAATGTGGGGACAAATAATGCAGGCAGTATGTACAGGATAGGAAATTATATCGGCAAGCAGTGCCTTTGAAAAGGGATTTGAGGTTGTCACACATAATCATTTCAACGTGGTCTTTCTGTATTAAGCTTTGGCAGAAGCACAATTGCAATGGGGAGCAACACGCAGAATTATGTTGCAATCCAGACTGTATTGGCAATACTACTGTTAAATTGCTGTAACAAGAGTGTTTTTCCACATTTGAAAAAAAAAATATGCAAACAGCAGACACAGCTCAATTGAGAGAGGAAAATATTCCAGAAGACAAAAATTTTAGAAGCTTAATAGCAAAGCTTGTAACATGACAACTAAAGAATAGCATTTGCTCAGGTCCTCGAAGGGAAGATGCAGAGGTGACTTGCCTGATGTCATTAAATGCAGAGGAAAGGCATCCAGCAGTAAGTTGTACGTGTTCTCTGACAAAACAAAGCAAGGGCCAGCTTAAAGAAGCTAGAGACAACAGGAAACTTCAAATAAACTTTTTTTCTAACTGAACTTAATCATCTTCTACCATCTCCAGAACTCAGCAACTCGGCATCTCAAGGGACTGGGGGGAAGAGACAGGGACAAACCAAACCCAAACTGTCCTGCATGCGAGAAGCTGGGTTTGATGGCAATGACACAATGTCTCTTATTTCCACAGGAAACAAAGGAAAACCTATATTACCACCTGTATGCTCAAGTTCACAGCTTTTCACCAAGTCACTGATTTAATAAAACACAATTTTAAGGATTCAGTAGGGATTCAGAAGATGTTTTTTTCTGCAATAAGCAGCTGGCCATACATATTTCTAGGCTTTTTGCCTTTCTCTGAAGGATTAGACATTGGCTAACTGGTACATAAAATAGTCTTTAGATAACAATTATCTGATACTTTCTTCTCATGTGTCTTGGGAGTTTGTCACCACAAAGCGGTTTCGATGTTGCTGACATTCTGGTATCTCCTCATCTCTTTTGGGTAAACTGTAAACTTCTGAGGACTAAAATGTCTTCATCTTATTAAACACATAGAACTTAATATAAACAACATTTTGGTGAAAAATATGATGACTGGTTTTACACAGAAGGATGGACTCAAGGATTTATTTTGCTTTCTTCAATTTAAAACATGAGATGTTTCTCTCTACAAAGCTAAGGAAAATAATCTTTTAAGCGTGGTTTAGCATAACTGATTTAAGCGTGGCACTTTTCTGTACCACTTGAAAGCAGCTTCCATATTCAAATATACTTAGCTGTGACCTTCTCCTAGTCTCTCTTTTTAATTAGAACACTTAAATTATCACATTCAATCACAGAACAAAATCTATTTGTATAAAATTATCTACAAGATTTTTATGCCTCCCTTAACAACACTATGAACCTGATCCAAGGCTCACCGAAGTCAGCAGGAATTGCTCATTAATTCACAGAGCACCTAAAGTTAGAAAATTAATCTAGAGAGTTTCAGCAGCAAACCTGATGTTGAAATCTGCTTGTATTGCTGTGATAGAGTGTTGGAGTTATGCAGCACACTTAAAGAGATTTCAAAATGCAGTTATTTCCCTTTTCTATAGAAGACATTCACAAATATCTGAAACTCTAGGCTGGATATTATTCTGTTAAGGGGTACTCTCTACTAACACTAGTACAGGATTATTCCATATTTCAGTCCAGATAATGGCTAAAATCATTCTAATAGAGACTGACATGTCTATCTGTTCAGTTTATTAAGACTCACTTGATGAACCAGCTCAAAGAGGAACTTTCTTAATAGTAACATTCAGATAGGGGCAGAGGCACAAAACCATCCCAGCTGGGATTCCTCTGTACTAAACACTGTAAAAGTAGCTCCATAATTTGGTAACTGGTATGTGCCACCCGCCATGGACAAACCTAAAATGCTCATTTTTACTTATCTGCCAGCCTTTGCCACGCTCAGCCTGGCTTCTTCTCATCTAACTGTAGGCACCTGATTGAAGTGCCTCAAGCTGGGAATGACAGTTATTGGGTCTGTCTCGAGCAGGTATTGGGCAGTTTGGGCAACAAGGGTCTAGAGAGGTGTCCTTTGGAGGAGGGATGACTGAAGTAAAGAAAGATTAACTCAGGCTTGAAATCTAGAAATCTATTAGCTGCAATCCATGCAAAGAGAGGAGAAGACAATTTTTTATGTTGTTATGCATAGTCATTGGATTCAAATGAAAAATATCTTGATAATCTCCTCGCTAACAACACCAGCTGAGTTATATCCAGTTAGGTAATTCCCAGTCATCTGCCAGCCCCAGTACAGGGACCAAACACAAACAAAAAAGCAAATGGAGGGCTTATAAAACTAATATCATATGAGTTGACATAAAATTTCCTTGACTAGTAAATATTTCAATTTCTCCTGACTTTGGGAAACAGGAACCTCCATTTTAGGATTCATTTGCTTCTACCTAATTCTTTCTTTTCAGGACTAAAAAAACCATTTTCCTAAATATTAAGGCATTTGGTGTCAGTGATTTCGTAAGAGTATGATTCTATCTTGGCAGCAAGCATCACTTCAAAAATCTCCACTTCCTGCCTGAAGAAAAATTTCAAGGGCAAATAACATTGAAATGACCTTGAGTTTCTAAACTCTAATTATTCTAAAATTCAAGCTACTCCAGGCAGAGAGTTCACCCCGCCTTGTATGGAATGTGGTATTTCCCAATGTGCAATAGCCCAACTCAAGGAAGTTGTCCCCAAGCCTTCAGGTGCCAAACTGCAGGGGAGTAACACCAGCCTGGGTGCAGCAGACTTCGGGGTCATCCAACCTGGGGATGGTGGCCACCAGACACAAGGAACTGACACTTTTGATTCGTTTTCCTCTCACAGGTCTGCACTAAAACAGTTCAGTGACCATTAAGACTCAAGGCAGGAAGCATTCATTAAATAATTCTTGCAATCTCATAGTATTACTATACTAAATATTACGTGCAGATAAGTTCTGCCTGTCTTTTATGACTAGTTTGATATAAATGCTTTCTTCAATCAAATTTTTTCTATACTTATTATTCAGGAAATTAGGGGAAACTATGCTTTTAAGTAGGTAAGGTATTACCGCTTATTCCACTGAAGACACATGAGCATCGATAGCCAAGTTTCTAAGAGAGTCTGGAAGTTTTGCTTGTGAATGCCTGGGACAGATGTTTCACCTTGGGCCACAAAAGCCATTATGCTGGATCTGATTATATCAGAGTGCACCGTGTATAATACAGCAGTCACTACCAATCATCAGAGGAAAAAAAGTACAGCAAAAAAGTTATTTGGTCTTCACTGAGCTTCAAACACTGCATTATGTGATGGCTCAATCTTATTAAAACAGCTTTTCTACTTACTGTCAAAAAATGGACGTAGATACTTGTTGTATCCTTTTATTATCTTTTGTACAGTCGGAGGTAGAATTTCATCTTTTCCTTCAGCTTCGGGAATTTGCATTGACCTAAAAGGAATGAAAACAGTGAGGATGCTTTAAAAGGACGTCATCACTTAGAGCAGAGATGAGATTCCAGTAAAATATTGTGTTAGTTCTGAGGTTACTGAGAATTGCTGCCCGTGGATAATGTATCACATCACATTTGTATGCTGGCATTTTACAGCACTATAGAAAAATAATGTTCTCAAAAATATTGTATTTTATAATCTGTATTAGTTTCTTACTGGAAAAAAAATTTTATACTGTAGTGCCTATAATTTTTTTAAGCTTATAATTTCTTAAATCTTGCCTGAAAAAATAGTTCAGTCTTTTTTAATACCTTCTCTGTAAATAGGGCACTCTCCTTATAATCTAGGAATGTGGGAGGAGCATTAATTGTTTATTTCAGCATTTAAAATTAAGCTTCTTTTTACATAATGAAATACATTCAATTTAACTCCTGGAGAGATACAAAAACCAGCCTCAGAGATTAGTGCATAATAACACTTTTAAAATCCTGCTTTTACAGCACAGGTTTTAAACAAGTTACAAAAATAATCCTGTTGGGCAAAATCAGTGAAGCATAATGAGAACACAAACACTCTTTTTTGCTCAGAAATAGCTACAAACGTGATCCACAGAAGCAAAACATAAAAAATTAACTGCAAACCCCATTTTCTCTCTGGGGCCCCTACAATAGCCTCATTGGAGATGAGAGGACACAACTAGTGAAGATACAGACCTGAGCTGCAATTCTTTGCTCAGAGGGCATCAGGGTTCCTATTTATACCTTCACCTCCACCTTTTCTGGGTCTTGATGGTCAGCAGCTGTGGGAGGGACAGCTGGGGCCACTCAGGGCTCTTACACTCCAACCAGCATCAGCCCCATGGGCAAAGGAGCAGAGCTTTGCTCTGGGGAGCACCCCGCCACCCACCTCCCCGGCTGCAGGTATGTAGGGCTCCCCCATCCAAATCACTCCCCACAGCCAAATCACGCTGGGGTGATGCCCGCTCTCTCAAAGCACTGATACTGCTGTGCAATGTTTCTGTTCACAAGTCCCTGTTCCCATCTAAGTAGCTGTTTTTCCTTAGCAGACTTGTCTCTCGTATAGCTGAGGCATTTGAATAATCTTATTCGCTTCCCTTATTTTGTCCCTAGTATTTATTTCCTTATTGCTGGGGAGCTCTGTTGTTATTACATAATGTTAAGTGTGGTCTTGCCTAATGCTAGTGTTGAAATAAGGAATGTTTCTCCTGAAAATTGTGTCCTAAAGAAACAATTATGGTCGTGTTGAGTTGAAATGTGAATATAAATAAAAAGGCCAATTTTATAATGCCCAGAGGTGCTACAATTAGAAACGTGCTTGAACTTGATTAATTTCTTAGGCATTGCACTTGCAATAGATATTTCTGCCTTTGTAATGTATATATAATTTTTCCTAAGTGTTTAATAAGCTGCACGAGTTTAATTTCACAGTTTTACTGGATTGTTCTTGAGTAATTTTCATATATTGTGAAACAATAAAGGAAAACTTGTCTGTTTTCCACTGCAAGAGTATAACATTGTTCTGCTGATCAGTATGCAATTGCAGAGTGGGTCTGCTGTGTTATCATTAGCAGCTATTTTCTGAAATATGTGGCATCATTGTATGGAAGGTCTTCCCTTAAATCACCTTTGAAGTAATTCCTGATTTCCCTCGTTAATAACATGATATGTAGCCTCCTGTCTTTGATTTTTATGGTTAAGAACTTGTTGGTATAGGAGAGCTGTTGTGCACTAATTGGGGCTGTGAATTAATGAGGCACTGTCCCTTGTCTGCCATTTTGCAGTATGACCTTTGAGACCTCCTGCCATGGTAAGAGGAACCTGATGCCTCCTACATGTGGGTGTTACAGGTTACCATCCTGTTAACTTTGAGGGTGCTCAGAAGCAGATTGTCAGTTTTGAAAGGCCAAGAGTCTACAGTTAGTAGATGCCTGAAGTGGTTTTCCTTAGCTTCATTTTAAGGGAATGCCCCGTTTCCTTTCAGGGGCTCTTCAGTTCATGCGTCCCACCCATCACCAAGAAGAGTGAGCTCACAAGTCGCCCACGTCCCTGTGCTCTGTCACAGAGCCTGACGTAGGGATGACAAAGGATAAAAGTAAAAGCTCGTTCCTCTCATATGGGTATATCTTCCCATCAATGCCTCTAAGCTTCTCTTTTACCCCATATTTGTGGTGGTAAATTTAACTGACTGCATACATTTTAGTTCCTCTGTATTCTTAATGTATTTGAAATACACTGGTGTGCGTTTAACTCTGGAATTGTCTTGAAAAACAGCTTGTTCCAGACACCGAGGAGAGAATAGGCTTTTATAGGAGAAAACTGAATATATGTTTCTTTGACAGGTTGGGGTATCTGTCTGTTCTGGGCTTTCAATGTGTAATACTGTTTCAGACTCTTCAGGCTCAGTGACCCATGCTTGCTTTCATAAAAGCTGAATTATAATGATTTAATTTCCTTAGTTGTTCTGCTGGTGCTCAAGGTCAGTGTGTTTACAGGCTTGGAAGGTGTTGTGACTGCTTGTGCTCTGACAGACTTCCAAGTTAGTGTTTTAACAGAAACGGTAACTAGAGAGGGAAAAGGGAACATCTGCCCTAAATAGTGCTGTATGACACTGCTTAAAACAGATCTACAATCTAGACACATGTAGCACAAAAAAGGCAGAAACACCTTAGAACTGAGAGAAGGGAAAAATAAAATGCCAAATGCAGCCTGAGCAGGCTCCTGAAATGTCTCCCTCAGGAAAAAAAACCCACTTTTTTTCAGGCAGTCCACTGACAGGAAGAATTTACAGATGCAAACTAAAGTGGTGTTTCTTATTGCAAAGTTGATGTGCTTGAGGATACAGGCTTTTGTATGGTCCCTGTAGATAAACTGCAGCAGAATCATCTACATCACTGATTAATTCTCTGCTTCAAAACAGCCAGTAGTGTCATGGGTTTTTGGTTAATTGGTGTGGTTGAATCAGTATCATCACATTATCACTTTCCAGATACAGGAACAAAGACTTAAATAGCATAAGTGCTCTTAAACTCAGCCAAAAAGAAAATAAATATCCCACAGAATTCTCTGGATCTGACCCTATAAACCCTGGCTAACATTCTTTCATTTGAAAACTCCCTTCCTGAAATAAATGGAATCCCTTCTTGGGATATATTTACTTAAGCCGATTCACAGTAAGGATTTGAAATGCTAGTTCTATTGTATACTCAGATAAATTTGCCTGAATTTTTTCATTTCTCCTTCTTAATAAAAATATTTCTAGGAAAGTGACCATCCAGGCAACCCCGTGGACACAGATTTTTTTTTTGTACATGTTTCTATGATGTGATTGTAATTCAATGTCAAGTGCAAACAGTGAAGTTAAGAAATGTTATTCAGGAAGGAAGAGCTAGGAAGTAAAAGTCCGATAGCCTGGTGTGACACCGTTGGTGTGTGTGTTAGGACAGATCACATCCTCTGTGTATGACAGGGAAGATGAGGCTCTGGCTGTCTCTAAACTTAAAAATAAATAAATTTACCAAACAAACCACCATCGTTATTGATTATAAAGCACTCAGTAGAGGAAACTCTCCTCGTGCATTAGCCAGAGCTTATACAAGTGGGATATCTAAAGGGCCACCTGGGGAGCAATCCTGGCCCTTGTTTCAATGCATCTCAGTCCTTGGATATTGCTTAGAAATATTTCTCTGCCAAGCAGGATATTTTTTGCTTTAAACAGCACTTTCAGCAAATCTTCCTGATTTGTGCACTGGAAAAAGGCATTTGTGTTTCTAAGCACCATCCTGGGCAAGGGGCAGAGCTGCTCCTCAGCTCGTGTTTGGATTTGGGTCCAATGTGACCGGGTCAGCACTGAGCACTTTTCTCCAAGCCCAACGGGTGCTGTGTGTGTGTGAAACTCTCATGTATCTCTGCTTCTGGATGCTTTTAGCCACGTGAAGCTGTAAGAGAGGATCCATGAGGCCTCCCTGATAATAACAAAACCAATTACATACCCCTGGCTGAACATCTCAGGGAATTCTGCCTCCTTGTTATTTAGATCTTCCTAAATGTTGTTAGTCTTTTTACCAGTGTTCTGTTACTGGAAAGCCATGAATCACCCAGTCATTAGAGAGTGCGCCAAGTCATGGCTGATGAGGAAGGAAGGTGGAATTGGAGCAAGTTCTGGACATTCTGGACAAAGGGCTCCCTAGTGTACTGGAGAAGGTAGAGGAGATGGATGTTTTAAACTCCCTTTCAGGGGCTTCCACCTGCCCTCACAACCAAGTGGAGACTTTACCTAAATATGTGTTTGCACACCCACGTGAACTGAAGCTCAGGCAGAATCCTATCTTGAGGCATTTACTGGGAGACCAAATAGGTTGGGAAATTTTATGCAGAGAACTGGCTAAAGGACTTTAAGTCTTTCAGTTAAAGGTGGTAGTGACAATGTTTAACCTGTCCGTGCTTGCATTTTCTTATTAGAATTACTTACCAAGCATTAACTTTCCCCCCATTTTTATAGAAGGAATACATTTTAAGTGCTCCGTTTCTGTCTGAAGTTTTTTGCCATGGCAACGGCACACGGAAGGGACCAGTTTCACCTTCCAGCTTGACACAACTCAGCTTTCCTAAAGACTTCATGATTTCCTCAGCAGAGGATAAGGGGACAATGTTTAACCAGGTTATTCTTTTTAAGACAGTCTCCTTTAGCAACAAACACACAATGATGACTTTATTGCCTCAAGCTTATAGTATGTCTGGGTGGACTGTGTGCTCCTGTCCTTGGGCAAGGTGCTCTGCTCCAGGCAAGGACCACGTGCCCTCCGAAATTTGCTAAAAGTCTCATCTGATATTCACATTCTCTATACAGAGTCCTTCATTTGAAGGATCATTTACTTAAGTTATAGTCCTTTCTTTTTTTTTCACTCATCAGTCTTCTCAGTGAGAAGATCTTTAACCCAATCACGGAGCGGAGGTGATTTGGGAAGGAGCTTGGTCCCGTATTTCTGTTACTCACACCCAGGCTGTTTAAACTTTGTAAGAGGCAAGATTCAACTGTCAAGTAGATTTGGCTTTGTTACCTGGTCAGACATGTTTCTCATTATAAGTAAATTGATTATAAACTGACTGATATTATTATACATTGAAAAAATAATTTTTTTAAGCAAATATGTCTTACCTACATAGCAGCAGTAGAAAAAGAGCTCTGAGGCCGCTGCATTTAAGGTGGCACATTGTCAGCAGTTCCTGAATAGAAGTGTAGAGATAATGTTTTACAATACACTAGCATTTCAAATGCACAAATTTCACAAGGTTTTCAGCACTAAAGATAGCATATCTTGAATAGCTGCTGCCATAAACATTTTAGTCAATATCTACAACAATAAAGGAAAAAAAAAAAAGCCCCAAAACTCCAAAAAGAACCTGCTATCAGCAATAACTTCACTTACTATTAGAAGGTGCATTCCGGGATACTACAGCTCTTTCATTTTTGCATTTGTCCTTTTAAATATTAGCAAAAGTAATTGCTTTGACAAATAAGGCAATCCTGCGCAGGAGAATCATTAACACCTGGCTTTGTTTCTGCTTCCTGTGCAGCTCTGCCTCCGAAAGGCAAGTACATAACCCACCTGAGAACACAGAGCCGTTTAAGAGCAGCATCTCTGGTACCTGGGTAGTAATATACCTATGATACATATCCTTGGCAAGCTTTTTGTTCAAGAGGAAAATCGAAATGATACGTTTCTACCTCTAGCTACTTAAAAAAACCCGATCCTTTGACTGTCTGTAAGCAATCACATGTAACTATCCAGGCTCATCAAAATGTTTGGCCGAGGCAAGATGTTTTCTTCTGAAGGGGATTTCTTTGCTTTTGTCAGTATGATTCACATCCATAATGGTTATTTTAAGTAATCTGTCAGCTCTGTAAACCATTTCTGAGTGAAAAGAGTCTCACTCAATAGTTCTGATCCAACAGATTGGAAATTCACGGGCTGTGCAAACTTTTGCTATATTTAATCAAAGCACTGAAACATGTTTGTAAGGACTTGCTTCAAAATTGTAAAAAACCCTATATAACAGGAACATTACCTACCCAGAACCAGCAAGAACAAGTCTTAAATATTAATAAATACAAAATAAATATTTGTTGTAGGTTTTAGAGGGAACAATCAAATAATACTATTTTCAATGTCCAGAATGAATTTTGCACTTTAATTTCACGATAAATTACTAACAATAAAGAATTTGAAGCTTTGTGTCACCATCCTTTAGTGACCAATGCAAAATGCTAACAAACTTTTTTACCCCAAAGTAACTTATCTTTTAGGCTACAGTAAGTTCTAGTAAGAGCATCACTAGTGGTATTTACTTAAATTAATGCAGTAGGGCATCTGACTTCTACGTAACAGTGGGGAAGTAACAAAGTTAGTTGTTAATGTCTCCAATCAAAAATGAAAGCCGTGGCTTTTTAAACAAGTAAAAATTCTCAGCACTTTAGGTACTTTGAGCATACCCCAGTCTGGTATATATTAATGTCAAAATAAATCATACACTCCTACGGAGTTCCACAGAAAATTATGCATGAGACATTCAGAGAGCCCGTTATAGGAAGACAGAGCACAAATGAGCAGATGGTGTTGTCAGAACATTGCTCTCTAAATGCTGATTCTCTAACACGCCTGGTGCATGTTGTGGGATCTCTTTTGCGTATCTCGTTTTGGGTTTGGATGGATACTTTTGACATTCACTATCTTTATCTCATAGGAAAATATGCTAAAAATAAGTGTTATCTTTCTGGTTTCCCAGAAAAGCTCTTACTGACTTTATAAGTACTTCATAAAGCTTCTTTTATATTTAGCTTTTGAATTGCTACTATGGGCTCTTAATGTGTCTGAAGATCCTTTATAAACAGATTAAGGAAACGTATGGATATTTCTGTACTTGTTCTTTAGTGTTTACAATACTGAAGATCAGAATGAATGGGTTGATTATTGATCTCTTTCTAAAGCAACCTGCAGATCTTAACCAACACCCAGTTTAGCAATTTTATGGGGGGATGGTAAAGGCCAAATCCTTTCTACGGCACGTGGATTAATTCTGTATGGTCAGAAAGAGAGAGCATAGAGATAACAGCACGGAGGGGATCTCCTATTTCTGTATAAGAAATACTAATCAAGTGATCTAATTGCCATGTCAGCTGTCAGCCCAAAGGACCGCTGCACGCGAGCCAAGAACAGAAATGGTTAACCTTTGAAGGCTTAAGCAGTTTCACAGAGAATACTTAAGCTGGATATGTAAATGACAGTTGATTGTGCATCCGTGCTTGCACATGCACACATTTTCTCTGCTGTCCTTTTCTCATGGGACTTACTGAGCTGGTCTGGTCCCCTGAAAAGCCTGCCTCTTGGCATGTTTGCACATCTGGACCTTTCCTCTGCCACACGTTTATGAATCGAATGCTGTATGCTCGCAGCAGGATTCCTTCCTGCATATCAAGACCATATTAACTACTGGTGTCTAAAACTAGTTCAGCAGGACCCATAATATTTTCCTCTTTCCTAGAGCATATTAAAATGTACATAACCTGTTCTCTACTTGGAATATTGAGCCATTTGGTTTTACCAGACAGATTACATGCTGTCCAGATTATTGTGCATATATTGACACATCTTCATGTTCTAAACATGCCATTAAGTAATTGAGGCAAAGGTACCAAATACCTGCCCCAGTTTCCCATGTGATGAGACAGCAACACTTTCTACTTGGGCTCAGATCAGGTTAGGACTGTAAAATACTCTCTAATGTTTTGGCACTTCTCCTGGGAATTCGGTATTTATTATCTTCAGCATGAGAAGAAACGTGAATTATGCAAGTTTTTCACAAACCTACGAGGTTGAAATGATGCTGGCAGAGGTAGGAGCAGCGCCTTAAAATTTCACTGGAAGTGAATTTTGTGTGAATGAATCAAAGGATAAACCTCCTACTGAGGTGTCTTCTCCACAACTGGACACATGGAAAAGACTTAAAATTTTTAGATAAAGATACTTTGTCATACGGTTGTGGCCATGTGCCTGAATTCCTATGGCTGCTGTCACAGGCATCTAAAACTGTGTGTAGAATTATCTTAAAATAAGAAGTCGAGAGTGGTTTTAGAGATAGCATAAGCAGAATTTGCATTTGACTTCTGAATCCAAACTGTTGAATGACAGCACCTTTATGTTCATGACCAAAAAGCAGCTAGAAATTCAGGTGGAATCCAGCCAGAGTGCCAAAGAAGTGTGACTACCCGCCCTGGTCTGCACTGCCCTGCTTGCATTGGCCACTACAGCTGCAGGGTAGCCACTGAGTCTGTGTAGACATTCTTCTTTACTCCATCCTCTGGCTGTTAGATCAATATGAAACAACTGGAGGGAAAAAAATGATGGATGAATGTTAAGTTCCTACTATTGATGTATATAGAATCATAGAATTGCCTGGGTTGGAAGGGACCTTTCAGATCATCTTGTCCAACCACAAGTTGGTCAACAACAAGTGAAGCCATGTTTTTCTGATGCCATTTTAAATTACTGTTCCTTACAAAAGTTAAGAGCTGGAACCTTCAAGCATTCTCATGTTGTGGAAAGTATCCAGGACCCCACTAACCTGCCCCCAGGTTCCCTCCGTGCAGCCTCCGGCACAGGAGAAGGAGGGACATCTCGCTTTATGTCACTGAGCACATGCTGGGAGGGAACAAACAACAGCCCCGCGGCAGCAGATCGGGCTTAATCATGTCCATCGTCTCTCCTTGCGGAATATTTTGCAACGTGCCTCCAAGATTGACAGCAGAGAATCAGCCCCCTGGTTTGCAATTAATTAATGCTGTGTGCAGTTGCAGAGGCTTGTTTGTTGGGGGGAGGAAGGGAATAGAGCCCTGAGCTGCCTGTTCTGTGCAAATGATGAGTCTGAACCATAGATTTTTCACGTTTACGGGCACGCACAAGAATAGCCAAAATCTCTGGAAAAAGTACCATTTTTCTTGGGACACTTAAGTCACTTAAGTCACCAAATGATGACTTGCCAGGATGAGTCTGAGGTCTGTAATTCCTTGCTGAACCAGGGAGGGTCCTGCACCCAGGAGATGGACAGACTCACTGTGCTGAGCAGTGCAACAGGATGGAAAAATTATGAAGGAGAAAATTAGGTTTTTTTAAAGCAGCTTAGTTTTTTCACAGCCTGGGAAGCTCTCCCCTTTGAAATGACCTGGCACAAATTAACATCATTAAAATTACTCGGTAGAAACGCACCTATTCACGGGAAGAAATGCGTTTCATTGTAGGGCCACACAAAAATGTGAATCTCCTTAAAGGAGTTCAGTGCCCTGGCCTCGGAGCCCGGGGTCTGCGCCCGCCCGGGGTACTTTGCTTTATTCTATCACACAGGATGACTCCTCCAGCCATCAGCATTGCCCGGGCTTGTGGCCTGATCAAGAGCAACCTTTAAGAACCCGATTTATAAAGTTTGAACAGACATTTTAAATTATGTATCTAGGCAGGGGATTTTTAAAATATCATTAGAAAAAAAGCCTGATACAGAAATTAAATGCTTTCATTTCATTTAAGTATTTCCTTTCATCATGACTTAATGCTCAATAACAGGTTTAATCAACATGATCCACTTTCACTCGTTTCTGGTACACCTTTTGAAGTGCTGGCACATCGTTGACCTTCGTATTCGTTTGGGGTGAGATTCGCAGATTTGGGGGGGGTGGCGGGGGAAAGCAAGGGAAATGGAAGCTTAGATTATCTTTCTGGAAGAAGTTTCTCCATGTACCACCCCCTGGTTTTAAAAGCAAGGTTCTGAAGGCTTTTCGTGGCGGGAACTCGCTTCTCAGACTTGACTTCATTAACGGGAGTTATTTTGTGCTATTTTAATCCAGCGAAACGCATCTCACTAATACCTCACCGATATCTTTCTTTTTAGCCGTTTCTCCCTGAGAACCTGCGGAGCAGAGGTGGGCGGGGAAGGCGAAGGGAAGGCGAGGGGGGCGCGGGAGGGACGCGGTGCCGGCGGGGGGGGGGGGCGCGGGGCGCCTTACCTGCGGCGGAGGAGGGAGCGTGGCGCCGCCGAGCAGCCCGGGAGCCGCGGGTTCGAGCCCGCCCGCCGCTGGTGGGCAGCAGCGGGAGCCAGAACTGTCTCCCCCCGGCTGGGGCTGCCTTCTGCCTTCTCCCCTCTCCCCGGGGAGGTGCGTGTAAGCAGGCGTCGTCCCGTCCCTGACACTCCTGCGTTGCTCCGTCTCTAACCCTTTGCGGTTCCGAGTGGGTTTGAGGGGGATGATGCTGGAGAGGGAAGTACCAGACAAAACTCACCGGCAGCTCTTCCCACTGCTTTCTCTTCCCTCCCCCTCTCCCCCCGCCGTGTCCCTCTAACAAGGCTTCGCATAAAACTTCCTGCTTATTGCCTTGTTTGCCTTCGCGTAGTTGCCACATCCCCGGTAGAAATGCCCCGCCATGTTCTCTATTTGATGGGGAGACAGTCTGGAATCTTCTGATCTTAACACCATCTGAGTTTTTCTAGGAATGACTGGAAGAAAGACATCAGTTTTGCTGGTGTTACTTTCCTGTCTGACCTTTCCCTCCAGGAGCTGCCTGGAGCTTGCAGAGAGAGCACAGAACCGCTTTCTGTGGGGAAACATCATTCCACACAGCACAAGGTGAAGGAAACCACTTAAGGAATGGGATTCTCAATCCAGACTGTGTTAGGGGAAGCAACTTCTGACAGTTTAGGATCTGCTGTCAGAAATCACTGCTTGTAGCTGGAATATGGAGGGGAAAAATAAAAGGAAAAAGAAAAATAATTCCTCCTGACAGGGTCACTATCACCAGTACTAAAATGCAGTATTGCTGGTCCAAGCTGTGGAGGAGGAGAAACAGGATGATTTTGATTACTTCGGTTTCAATTATTACTGCTGCTTTTTAGGATTAAAGAGTTAAAAAATGTTGAGGAAGTCAAAGGCAGAGGTCCCAACCCTCCATCTTCTAGCAGTAAGGACCCTCGGATTTTTTTTCCTAGCACGTGTTAGTGTCAGTTCATGTCAGAATTAAGTATGTGCTGCTTGCTTTTTCATGGAATTGTAGAATTGTTTTGCTTGTAAGGAACCTTTAAAGATCATCTAATCCACCCCCCCAGCAATGAGCAGGGACATACTCAACTAAATCAGGCTGCTCAAAGCCCTGTCCAGCTTAACCTTGAATGTTTCCAGAGATGGGGATCTACCACCTCTCAGGGCAACCAAACTTTAAAAAATGGCTTCCTCATATCTGGTCTAAACCTACCCTCTTTTAGTTTAAAACCATTACTTCTTGTCCTTTTTCTTAACATTATCTTTAAATTAGTTCCTGACATGTTGTCAAAAGAGGCTGTTTTGATACCACCCGCTGTGCCTGCAGTGGAAGATCCCTCCATGCTACAGAACATGGGAAGAACATGGGTTTTCTAGCCCAAAATAGGAGAGGAAAAATCTCTCCATGACAAAAGATGGAGCATGTCTCCTTAATGTGCCCTTCTGCTACTGCTGGTGCCTACAGCTCTTATTTGCTACTGTGTCTGTGGGCAGAAGAAATTAATGTAAAATCCCATATTCCCGCAAATGCTGAATGGTGATGCAGTTATAAGTCAGTTATACACAGAGTGTGCCTGCTCTGGGGTATCTCCCACCATCTCTCATTTGAACAGTCTGTCTGACTGTGTAACGAGTACAGTGTTTATCTTTCATTCACCAGTCAAGCAGAAAAAAGCTTGAAACCCAGTGGGGGAAAAAATAAATCCCTGATTGTTTCTATTGCAGAACAGCTGCAAGTGGGAGAATCAGCAAGTTTGGTCTCGTGGCATTTCATAGCATTAGAGTGGAGAAAACAGCTATAAAGACAGTTCGATTATTAACTGGCATAGAAAAAATGTCGATGTTTATTTATTGTTTGCAATAGTACTCCAAGCAGAGGTTATACCTATTGTACAGTATCAGAAATCTTCACACTTCTGGGGAACTCTTTCCACATACTTCTTAAACTATTTCAAGTTCCTACTAATTGCAAGTCATAATTTAAATAGAAAATACTGTGTCTGAAAACTCAAAGCACCGATGTCCTGTTGCCTATTTCGGTTCACGGTACTCAAATGGAGAGCTCTGAAAAATACCTTAAGAAAATGGGAATTCAGCACCTGTCTGAATTTCAAGTCTCTAAGACAGTTGAGATGCATTTGAAAATCCCGGGCAGCTCCCGTCCTCCTCTCCCTGCAGGAGCCCGAAGCAGTGGCAGCTACTGGGACTCGGTGACACCTGGAGCAGCACCTGGGCCATGGGCAAGTAAATGACAGGGCTAAAAATGATCTACCATGGCCTGAAATATTAAAGCTGCCAGTAAAACCTGTTAATATAGAGAGTTTATGCTGGTCCTTAGAGTGCCTGTCATTCTCATTTTATTTATTTTCTGTTGGGGCATCTGGGGCTAAACTCCTGCACCCTTGGTAAGTGGTGTGGGGGTTTATCAGCAGCCGGTGGCTGTGAGTCTGTCCGTGCACAGGAGCAGACCCGTCCACCTGAGAGCTACCTCTTGCCAAGCCCGTGACCCCTTTGCTCTCCCTGCAGCAGTGGGACCTCTGAGGCACCAAACCCATCACCTGCCCTTGGGCTGCTCCCAGAAGGGGACGGCTCAATTATTAACCCACAGCTTAAATCTTTGAATAGAGCCATTCATTGACTGGGAAAATCAGCTGACTCCGTCCTCAGGCTGGTAACGAAATTGTTTCAGAGAGCAACTTGCAGAAAAGATTCCTTGAACACACAAAATTTGGATACTACCAGTAAGAAATCGTTTAACTCCTTCACATTGGCTTATGTACTGGAGCCCGTTGGGTAAGTTGGAGTTGGGGTTTTTTTGTAGATTTTTCTTACAGTTTGTAAAATTAAAGGGTGGTTGTAACACCCAAAGCACTGGTTAAACAGCATTGTAATCTGTAATGAATTTCAGTAGCTGTAATGCCAAGAGGAATAGAAAACATAGTGAACCTTTGGTATCCCAGGGAATTCCTGGAGAAGTATTAAATTCTGATCAGAAGGCTGGCTGTGAGATTTTAGGTGCTTGAACTGCTTGCCCAATAACACATAATAAGTCAATATTAGCATTATGACTTTGGTATCATATTGATACATAAAATACTTGGCAATGTGGTATATCATAAATGAAAATGTCCCCATTTTTAATTTGATTACATTGACATTTAATGAACATTATTTTGGATGTATTAATGTAAGTTCCAATGCTTGGAATACTGACAAAACAAGTTCTGAATAAATTCGGTATTGAATGAGGACCTGAAAATGAGACCAAATAATACAATTTTGTATCTAACCTAAATGCAAAATAAAAAGTGGGCAAATACCTACTGATCTCTAGCTTTTATTTAAATCTTACCATTTTAATGAAGTAATGGGTAATGGCAATGTTGAAGGCTTTCAAAATCTGCTAATTGGGGAGTATCAATTTGAAATCACCATAAAAAATTCTATTTTATTGAGTGTCCTAGTGAATGTAATGGAAAGGAGGAAAACAACACTATAAAATGCACTCCATCTTTAGAATTCTTTAGGGAAAAACAGTTTTCTCATTACTATAAATCCTGTGGGAAGTAGAGGCTGAGTCAGTTACTTTTCTAATACCTGGTAAAATTTACTCTCGAATAGGAAAGCTTGTTCCTGAAAGTCTACATTCTTATACCTAATATAGACTGAGTGTATTTTAAATTATGATAATACTACTCAGTGAGCTGAGTACTCTGCAACTATTCCAGATTATCTGAGTGGAAAATAATGAAAATATAAAATGGCTCAAATTTGAGAGTTCATATAATCTCTTTTTGTATCTTGTTGCCCAGTAACACAATGAATTCTTTGAACATGGAGAATAAGTCTGATGAGGAGAGGCTGAGGGAGCTGGGGGGGTTCAGCCTGGAGAAAAGGAGCTCGAGGGG
>BJBW01010707.1:9396-23052 GCA_004320125.1 Scolopax mira
TCTACTAGGTCTTCAAGTGACAAACTAAAACATATGAGAGCACGGGTGAGGAATTCTTAATTCCAGAATTACAGACTAATTAATAGCTACGAGGCAAGAGTGAAGAAGCAGAGGAAAGAAAAAGGCTATTTTCGACATCGATGACCATCACTTTCTACAAGAAACCTGATTTAGCAGCCGAATCTGTGCTCGAGACTCTGCCAGCATGAGGTGGTGAGGACACGAGCCCTGAGACACCGGGTAAGTCCCTGCAAAATGCTAGAAATAGGATGTGAAGAAGTACTTCACTTGCACAAATAAACAGCAATTTTTCTTTAATTGCTTTACAAAATCGCAGTAAATTCTTTCTGGAGGTTTATGTATTTTAAGTAGAGGATCACCACGTCTCCACATTGATGCCCTTTGTTTTGTCTGTTTGGTTTTTCTTTTTCTTTTAAATAGTATTTACCATTGATGCTTTTTGACTATAATGGTGTGAAATAGCTGTTTTGGGTATAAATGGCAAGGCTTTGGTAGTGGGGGGTGTGCAGGGGTGACCTCTGTGAGAGAAGAGATCAGCATCCTATGGTTACCTTCAGTAAATAGGTAGAAAACCCCCCCCAAAAACTGTGAGTCTACACCCAGAAACTTTTCCCTTCCTTTGCTAGTGTGATTCTCTTCAAATCTCTTTCAATGCAGATGCATTCCTTCCAGCTTTTCAGAGAGTCAGTGCCTCACTTTCCGCCGAGAAAAGAGACTATACTGACTTTTTTAAAAACTTCAATGGTAAGAACAAAAAATGGTTTAAAAACAAAGTGGTGAAAGCTGCTGAAATAAATATCACTGTGATGCTGTCCCAATTTTGCATCCCGTGTCCTGGTTTCCTCACCAAGCTGAGGAAGTGCAGGGTGAATTTACTGTCAGCTCCTGTGGGAATTTAGCAGAAGTAAGCTGGTAATTTAGGAAAAGTACCCAGCTCGTAGCAGGGATGTACAACTTAACGAAATATGCTACTTATTAATATTTTACATAGAAATACACTCTTGGTGAGTTAAGTAATTTTTTCCTAATATACAGTTATTTTGGCTTGAAAAACTCTTAAAGCCCGTGAGACTTGCACTGAATGGGTTTCCCTTTGGCTGAAAGGTCTGATGGGCTTCTGTCAGCACGGAGCTCCCAGAGCCATCAGGCTGCTTCATCCTCATGATCTCCCAGTGTCTTTCTGCCCTTGCTGGGAGATGAGAGGCATTGCTTGGTCTGTGCACGCCTGCAGAAATGGAAAATACCTGAAGAAAGTCAAAAGACAGTTCTCGTCAGACTTTTATCCAGCGTTTTTCTTCCTGTGATTGTGTTCCTGAGGGAACAGGAGAGGTGACCTTCAACTGACCAACCAGGTATTCCATCCCATCTGCTCTATGCTGGGTATAAAAGCTGAGGCATCAAAGGGGACAGAGCTTTTTGTTGAATGGACAGTGTCAGGGGAGGAGTCTGTCTGACTGTCTGTCTGTCTGTCTGCCTTTGATCCTGATCCGTGTGTTCCAGAGTCCAGTTCCCATCCAACGCCGAGTCCAGTCTGGGACTTCCCCAGTGCCTGTGTGCAATATGATCATACTGGGAGCTCACTACTGCTTTTGTATGCACTGTATGTATTTCATTATTTTATTATTAATATTATTATCTTTCTATTATTATTATTCTATTGCTAATATTTCATCAAATTTAACTCCTAAGTCTCTCTCATTTTCTCTCCTCTGAAGGGAGATGCTCTCCCTTCTTTGAAAGTGACCAGCCCAGCCCAAACCATGACACACCAGTAGTTCAGTTGGACACTAATGAAGAATAACAAATTCTGATCCTCATGACACCTATAGGACTAAACAACCATATTCTTTTTAAGAACCAGCAAAGGTAAGGTCAGCATACTGCAACTTTCAGAGCACATTTCCTGATACAGCATTTTTTTATTGAAAAGTAAATGCATCCATCAAAGTGCATGAAACCAAATAATCCTGGAATCCAATAGTCACACTGCAGTCAAAATACAGATACGTGGTGAAAGAAATGCAATTTAAAATGGTGGTACATTGACAAACAAGGAGGACAGAAGCATTTTTGTAGCCCAGGACAGTATCCTGGCTTCTCTGAGCAGAAAATGGCAAAAGCCTGTTTCTCTTTCCATTTCTTCTACTCCCTCATGGATCTTTAAACCACGTTGTCAATACTTGTAATTTCCTATTTTGCTGATGCAGGATTTATTAAGGCTCAGGAAGTCTAGCTTGAAAATACTTGATATTTTGGAGAAAACTCAGTATGTGCAGTTTGACGTAATTTATATTTAGTAGTTGTTTTAAAAGGAGATTGTTTTCATCTTTTCAAACCCGGTATATTTTAAATAAATTTAGGTTACTGGATTAGCATTTCCTGTTCAAGAGCGAAAGAGACCATAACCCAGCCAGACCCAAAAAGAAAAGAACACTATGTGCTTGTACCATGTAAAGAATATTAAAAAATCCAATAGATAATTGTATTTTATTTATGCATTATATTTTTAAGTCATTCTCAAGTCACTCAGAAGTCCTGTAAGAAGTCCTTTTCGTTGGTTGTATAGTACAGGACTTTTTTCATGTTTCAAAATTCCATTTTCTGTTTAAATATTGGAGAATTCACCAAAACTCCTAGGTTGAATCATTGCAGAGTCTTAGTAAAAGGATATTAAGGGGTTTCAAAGCCCAAAACTTAAAAGTTAGGAAAAGCTGTGATTAATATCATCTGGGCACATTCCTAAGCCCCCTTTATGTGCACACCTTCTGGTACTGGTTTACTTATGACACCCCGTTTATACCATGGATTCCCTGAGCCATTAAGCTGATGAGCTGCTGCCACCCAAACCTAAAACCAGCTACAGACGGGGACTGCTCCCTGCAGAGCTGCTGGGATGGGAAGACGTGAAGGAACCGAGGCAGAGAGTGGCAGGAAGGAGAAAGAGGAGAGTCCTGGAGAAGGACACTGAGAAATGCCCAGGAAAATGCTCTGCATCCAGAGCTCCACTTCACCATTCCCACGGAATTCTGGGTAAGACACTTAACGCACATTTTCACAAGTGACCAACGATTGTGTATTCTTCATTTTCTGGGGAATTGACTTTTATTCCTTGTGGTCTTATTTGTAAAACAACCGGGCACTCGTAGCTGCACTATAAACTAGTTAGAGCTGTGCTTGGAATCCCTAAAATGTGATCTACTGGGCTGTTCTCTAAAAATCGGGTCCAGGTTGTGTGAAATCGGGCACTTTTTGACCTCATTATCTCTGCGTCCTGGTTCTCACCCTGTGTTTTATTCATCACAACAGGAAGTAAATACTAATTCTACCCTTCGTTACGTAACGGTGCTCCCAAAACCCCGTCTGTGTTTGGGAAGCTGCCAGCTCCTGTCTGCAGGGATGATACGATTTAAAGTCCCACAGGGGTGTCCTTCTTACCCTTCAGTTTAAATTGTCTAATTGTCCAATAAACAGAGAATAATTATCCTACCTTTAACTCGTGGGAGAGGCAGCCCAGGCCATGGGCTGGCTGCTGATACCCCGTCACAGACTAGGAAATTATTTATTTCTAATGTTAATGTAATACAGAAGACTATGTTTCAGTGTGTAGCATGTAAGATTAATCCTATTCTCTTATTTCTTTTTCTTCTCCAGCTTTGCAAACTTAGTAACTTTCCATCAAAGTTTTCCTACTGTTTAATAAATACAGGTGCATAAGACTCTTATTAAGACTGAGGATTGAATAAACCTTAATGTGCTGTGGAGCAGATGTCAGCTTTTAGCAGAAGAGACTTAATTATGGGAAGGAAGGGAAAGAATATTCACTTGAATTTTATGCGTTTAAGACATTATAACAACGAGGACTAATGAGTCATATGTAACAAGAAAAATGAGGATACAGAGGAATTTGGTAAGTTTAAAACTGAAAATGTAATCTTACCTTTTTATTTAGGCATTCTTTTGTAGGTGATCTCTGTAGAATGTGATTATTATTTTCTTGGAGCTGTGTTACTAAATATTTTAGTGGGATTGAAATGACTCACCATGATGCCTTTGAGAGACAGAAACATTATGCCCATTTTTAAACTTTAAGAGATTCTTTTATTTGCATTCTACCCTTCATTTCTCAAACACACCCAAAATAACTACTCTCTTTCATTCATATGTAAGGAGTACATATGAATGTAAGGAGTAAGGAAAAAAAACCACCTTGGTCAGCTGTGTTCCACCTTTTGGGTTTTTACCTTTTACAATTGAGTGATGCAGTGGAGGGTCCAAGGGGTGTTTATTAATTTACTTTTGCTGTCCATTTCTATATATTTAGGAGATATCTCTAAGACACATGTGAGGTAACACTTGATAGCCAGAAAGTACACAAAACTTCTTTAGAAACAGCTTTTTCAGAGTGCTACTCAGTTCCTGTTCTTTTCAACTCTATTCCATGCATGTGTCATTCATAACAAAACCCCGTGTTCAACTCCTCAATCCATCACTATTTTGTTTCTCACAATTCTCACTTTACTCATTAGCCCCATCCCAGCTCTTCTGGACATTGCTTACCCATTGCATTGTGTAAGTCCCACATATTTCAGCAAAAGCTTGAGCTCCGTGGCTTTGCCATTTAATTTATATTCCCCTGGTGAACAGCAACGAACAGGTAAGTAAAGTTAATAAAGAGGCTTTTCAGCATTTGTTGTGCCTGCAATAAAATAAGTGAAAGTCCATTGATTCATAACACGACCCACTGAACTCTCACCTTTTCCTTTGCTAAGTCATGTTGTCTAGGAAACAAGGATGACCTTCTCAGGAGGGAAAACAGTCTTGTTTATGAGGATTTCAGTAGTTCATCACTATTTGTTTTCATTAAATAAAACTAATTTTAAGCGCTCCAGGATGCATTGATATAGATTAAACTTCTAAAGTCAATTTGCATTAAACACAAACAATTTTTTTTTAAATTATTTACAGCTCATTTGATAGTGGTTGCTTTATTTTCAATAAAGACAAGTAAAACCTTTTTGTCACCTACTTAACAACTAATTTCTGCTGAAAAACAGCAGTAGTGGTTGGATTTTTTTTTTTTTTTTCAATTTCATAACGTTTTTTTTTATCTTACTTTAAAGTATCTCTGTAAAGAGTTCATCAGGGCATCAGCCCTGCATCTTACGAGCCACCCCTGTGGCCAGTGATGTGGGAAGCCTCACTGTGGTGCCTGAGGATGGCCTACGACGTGGCAGTAGGTGGGCAGATTGTGGAGCACACTTTTTTTAGGCACCAGTCACAAAAATTTCTACGTAAATACAGGTTTATTCGAGGACAGAAGTGCCAAGTGAAAATAAATTAATAGTGGGAGTAGATTTAGCTTAATCTATGAAACCATGGAAGGAATGAAAACTTCAGAGTATTTTCTCTTTGTCCTAAGGAAGGGCTTAAATATATAAAGTCTGAAATGTCATCCTTTTTAAAAATTTGTTTTAATTATAGGAAAATGCAAATGAGAAAAAGGATGCTATGTCATGCAGTCACAGAACTATGAATTCAGATGAATCATTGTTGGAAGTAATCCCTGGTAAACCAGTGAACTGTGGTGAGATTTCTGGGAATGTAGAGATGCTCCATAAATTGGATTCCAAATAAGCAAGACAAACAATACATTTCTCATTATATTTCTATTATAACCACCATACTTCTGGTGTAGGCACTTTCTGTGGAAGAAAACCCCTCATTATGACATTTTACGTCTGTGTCTTGACAGCATTTTGGGGAAAAAACCTGTGTGTGTTTTCATGTGGTTTTTTTTTTTCCTTCAGAAAAGCACTTTGTTTGAAATAGCAAAAAAAAAAAAAAAAGGAATAGAAGGAACTGAAAGAAAGGGAAATGGATTTAATGGATTTCTCACCTCTTACCTTGCCCAAGCTTGAAACAGAGAAATGGTAGAAAACATCAGGACATACTTTGTTTGGGTGTGAGCTCTCTTCGGTTTCATGGTTTGGGAATCCCAATCTCAGAGTTTGGATACAAGGTTCATGTGATGTCCATCCCCAGCAGGAGACAGAGATCAGCTCCCTTACAGGCACCCACAGTTCTGTGGAACTGCTAAGAACTGTGCATCTGCCAATCGGATGTAGAGAATGAATTCCTTCTTTTGCTTTGCTTTCCCTGTTCAAGGCTCTGCACCCCAACAAATGAGTTTAACTCAATTTTTGCCCTTTCAGTTCTTTTCCCGTCTCACCGAGGGGACGCGTGTGAGCAGCTGCGTGGGGTGGTGGGGTGGGAAGACACAAAGGTAAGCGGTCTAAAACTGATTAAAAAAAGATAAAATATTAAGAAATAAGGATGTATATAATGGAAATCATTAATCTGATTTAGATAATGTCAGATCAAACTGATGTCTCAGACTTTGATCAGCCTGCTCTGGTGGGAAGTGTCTCTGCCCAGGGCAGGGGCTTGAACTCAATGATCTTGAAGGTCCCTTCCAACCCAAACCATTCTATGTTTCTATGAGCCAGATGGATGTATATATATGCATATGTGTATTCATACACATCATATATACACACATATGTAGACATACAACAAATATTTAAATATGCATCATGTACTTTGCTGTTCTGTTAGACAAATCTGTATAACTAAACTATTACTTTAATCCATATGGTGGTTACTCAGGCTCTTACAGTTCATTTTTCTATTCGTTTTTCCTTTTCTCTGCCTTCACCCATCCGGTTCTCCTCCTCTGGAACTGTCCAGACACATACCTTACTCCATACATTTTGTCTTTTTCAAACCTTTCTCCTTATACCTCTTCATTTGCCATCCCACCTGTCTGCCAAAGGTACCTTCCTTGGCTATTTGTATAGATGAATGCCTTCATTAAGGCTAGGTCTCTTTGTTGATAGTAATGAATTTCAAGCCACGTCATACAAATACAGTGTGATAAGATTTACTTCAGTTAGAACTTGGCAACAAATATTGTTTGGCTTTGAAAATGATATTTTATAGTTCTGGTTTCATCATTCTGAACCTTCAGTTCAGCAGGCATTTCAAATTGATTGTTGTTGAGCAAAACCAAAAAGAAAATATATATACTAATGATTCATAGTTCAGTAAGCTGGCCTTAAAATGATTGTTTCAGGGTGACCTCTGATTTTTCACACATAATTAGGTAGCAAACAGAATATGTAATGAAAGAACTTACAGGAATTCTAACTTGTAAGCCCATTATTTTTCTTTTCTGCAGTCACAAGATCATTATTATTTGCAAAACAATGTGTATCAGGAAACAGATTGGTACTTTTTGATCATAAACATATTTAATGTATTTGATTAATTTCTCTCTTCAACATCTTTAGCTGGAAACAGTTATTTATACTGTTCTACTCTAAAACAATATTTTTCCTAAGCAGAACTCTAGCTAATAAGCAGAGAAACCCAATTGTAACTGAGTAATTATGGTAAATAGAAAGGGATTTTTATACTAATGATAGTCCATTCGTAAGGAAGACATCTCAGGCAATTAGAGACTTCAGATTAATAGAAATAATTTATTTTTGTCAGAGACTTGCTTATGTACCTAAACATCATCTTTTGTCTTAAACTCCTTCCTTTGCAGCTATTCTGGAATTTAAGAAATACAGCCTTAACGTTTTACTCCATTAACTTTTATAGAGCTGTAGCCATTAACATTGAGGATTGTCTCCAATGTACTTTTGTCTCACAAAGTGCACATAAAACTGAAATAAACAGGCAACTAAAAGTTGTCCCAGTTTGGAAGGCCTTGTAATTAAAATTACAAACACACTCCTATCAAAGGAACTTACTTTCTTTGTTTTACTTCTCGATCCCTGGATCTTCTTTTGTTGTTAAAGGAGCCTTAACAGAGGCTTAAAGGAAACTTTCCTTTACCTGCATGTGATTAGAACCACTAATTTTTATCTCAATAAAGCTCTTAATTTGTATTAGTGTTTGCATTGGCTTAGCATAGCAGAAGTAGTTTTGCATGGAAAAAAGTTTACTTTGGAAAAAGCAACTATCAAGTGATTGTGGTTAATGTTATGTTATGGCATGGCAGTCTGAAAAGCCTCCTCTGTAGGTAGGTAAAATAAATACATTTTTTAAATGGCTATTTATTTATTTTTACTTTGGCTGGAGCAGGATCTCACAAGCAACTAATTGCTCTATGAAATAGTAGATGAAATTCAATATTGTCAAGCACACAAGAGAAAAATAGTCCTTGCTGTGTGTGTTTAGCAGCTGACAGGGAACGAGGTATTTCTTCTCAAAGAAAATATCATTAAATCATGACAGAAAGGTCTCTGAACCTCAATGTCCAGGTGCAGTGAAACACAAGTAGAATTCAGGAAATTACCAGGTAAATAGTATTGAAGGAATCAGACATAATCTCGTCATTATATAAATCCCAAATTAATAATAAATAAATGAATTTTCCAAACTTTATCATTTATTTGCCTTTGTTTTGGGCTGACTCACCCCTACCATTTCAGGTCAGCAGGATAACCCCACAGAATAGGTGGTTGTCAATGTAGAAAGTTAAATGCTTCAGTTAAAAAATCCGGTTGCTCTTTATTAGCACTTAACCCCCTCTACTGCAGAGAGCAAAAGCATTCAACTTGATTTCTTTGAATTTATCAAAATATGAAGAAAATAATTCAAGTGATAAATGTGTCAGACTTGAATACAGGTTTTCAGCAGCTTCTCACCATCTGTAAAGTCTTTCCCTGTCTCTTCCAGTTCCGGACTGCCACTGTCACAAACAGGGCAGTATCACTGCAAAGGCCTCAGATACCACATTGCATTTCATACCCAGGCCACAGGGAAATTTTAGAAAATAAACATTGTTTTAATTTCTCAATCGCTAAAATTCTCAGACTTTGCCAATCCATCCAATTTACACCAGTGTCATTTCACCTATTCAAGAATGGCAAAAAATTGCAACAGCTGCATTTCTCAGTCTCTGATACTGGTCTTGTTTTATGGGCTTTTTAGAAAAAGACATCTTCTTATAGAGTATTTCTAAACTGTATGACGTAATATAATCCCCAGATTCCATTGTAGGGTTTCATTCTAATAGTAATTATCTGAAGTGTATGTCTAAAGCTCCCAGAAATAAGGTATAAAGTAGCTTTTAGACAAATAGTTAATCAGAATCCAATGGGGTATCTGTTCTGGAGATCTGAGATATCTAAGGAAAATATCAAAGACAAAAGTCTAATGTTGCAAAAACCACTCTGTAATCTAGTGTATAATTCTGAAAAAACAATTGTAACCCAGTCTCAGAAACTTCCTCAGGCATTATGGGATATCTACAATGTTAGATTAACTGCAACAGCCACTCTCCACTCTTTCAGTACTTCTTGGGTTTTCTCAGGGAAGAAATTGTGGAAATTTTGCTAAAACAGCTGTCAGTATAAGATAAACTGGGTAAGTAAATTAAAAGGATGATTAATCTAGCACAAAACCCTTATAGTTTCAAATTTAGATTCAAATAAATTTATGATAACCATAAGCTTTTGGTTTCTTACCTGAAGTGAGCAGTCAGTTTGTATTTTTCCAATGGTAGCAGCACTAAAGGACGGCATTTCCTTCCTCTTTGGGACTCAGATGGATTTTACTGAAGATCAAAAGGTTCTTGTAGATGACCTTTTGTAAGTATTGAAGTCCTTTAATTAGTTCTGATTAGATGCAGGTCTGGGACTGTACATACTCAGATTTTGGGATGGGAAGAATGCACTGGTTTGATCAGAACATGTGCTTCAGTACATCAGTGCCTCCAAGCCAAGAGTCCCTGCTGTCAGCACGAAGCAACTGGGTCTGTCTTTCAGAACCTAGCAACAAAATGGTCTGAATTAGCTGGGAAAAAATCCTAGAGATCTTAAATTATAAAGATTTTTTACTTTTTTTGGCTGTCTTGTCACTAATCTTTTTTTTTTTTTAATTATTAACTTTCTCCGTATCTTAGTTTTACCACAAAACAAGATTAGATGTTAAAAGATTATTTATCTGTGACCTGACATATTTGAAATACATACAAAACACACCCATGTGACATAACAGCAAAAGTGAAACACATTCCTCCTTGATGAGAAACAAACCCCCGAAAAATAAGGAACAAATAGAGTACATATATGTCAACTTCTGTTGTCTAAATTAAAAACTGTAACACAAAATTCAGTATTGCTTTGTTTCTGCCTATTGTCTGGCACATCCAGTTGAGAAATTTCTTCAGCTTATTTTACTGGACGTGACAGTTGTGACAGATCAGCTGGGCAACAGGCTCTTCTGGGATTCACTCTGAATAGGATCTATATTCCTAGATTCCTACTAGATCTATAGTCCTTTTGCTATAAAACAGCAAAAAGTATTATGTTCCCCAAAGTCAAAGGCATCTGGAGCCATAAATGCCCTCCCATCATTCAGCAGGACACAAGGCAAATAACTTTGAAGAGCTGTACAGTTAAAATTTGTTTCATGGTTTATTGTCATGGAAATCATTCAAAGGTAACAGGAGATACTATTGCTATTGCATGAAAGGAGCAAATTGCTTAATGTTTCATTATTTTACCCTTTCAAGAGATTTAGTTTTACTGATCTCAGAAGTCTATTGAATTGTTTTCTATTTCCTATTTTTTTATTTTTTTTTTTAGGTTGAAAGGATGGAGAAGATGGGAAGAGATCTATTTGGTATTTGATATCAGGTGGGTGTGAATGAACAGGAGATACTGGTCACACAAGTAGCTAGCATTCCAGCACAAACCAGTTAGAAACTGCTCTTAACCCATTATGTGGCCTTTAAGATTCATTCTCATTTCGTGTCATCATTGAGCTGAACTATCAATCATCCCAAAACTGTGTGCAGATGTCTGTATGGATCTAGATTTCAGAAAACAATGGGATAACGATATATCCTGATGCATTCTGAACTGAAACAAAATAATTACAGTTTTTTGTGTTATCCCTTCTACAGACTGATTAAAATAACTCTGGATGTGTGTGCAAGAAATTTGTCAGATAAAAAGGAGGACACAAAGGGGCACATTTTCAAGTGTAAGAGGGAGGCCCGTACTGAAGTATGAAAAGGAAATAAGCAAAGCCATCGAGTACGAGCTGATCTGAAGCCTGTGAGGAGCTTAATAAAATGACTTAATTGCTTAATAAAAATCTCAAGCGTGGGAAAAGACTGAGTGAACCGATAATAGGTTAGAAAACAGTGGGTACAGACTAAGATGTTTTATCTCCAATTTAATTGTTTTAATCTTTGCATGCACACTTATATTAAAGCTGTTAACTGAGCAGGGAATTTTGGAAGCTAAAACATACATTTTTATTTCTTTTTTATCAAGGCTTTTTAACAGCTTACGTGTCCCAAGAGCTTGGCAAAAACCAGGCAGACCCAGCAAACTGTCCTGTCAGATCACCAAGCCTGAGGCAAGCTCGTTCAGCCACACACTTTCAGCAGCTTAAAGCCAGGAAAGAAATAAAGAAACACACAAATAAATAAATAAATATCAGAAGCACTTTGAAATCTATTTCATTTTCTTCCACATTCATTTTTGACCTAAGAGGGCTCAGAAGAAAATGCCTTTCCAGAGGCAAAGTGCCTGGGCAGTGGCAAAGACCTCTCCTGCTCCTTTGCTTTCCATTTTGGAAGCCAGTTAATGTATTGCTGGTATTTGTGGTGGGTTTTTTTGTTTCTTTCTTGACTCGAGGGTACCGTGCCGAGTGTGCATTCCCCTTACCCTGTTTTTCTGCTCTTTGTAAAAGGCCATCTATTGTAAGCAGCTATTGCAGATGTTATTTGGGTTGCACTGAGCATTGCTAATGAAAACTGTTGAATTACAATGTATTTGACATTTATGGCAGACCACATTAAACAAAAGATGGTTCTGATAAACTAATCAAAGTATGTAAATATTTTTTCTCCAAATTTATATAATGACTTTCCTTTAACCATTTTTTTTTCCCTTAGGTGTTAAATAATGAGGGTTTTGCTAAGGTTTATTCCACATTGTAATTCATGGGTCGTATTTAACTCCCAGCCCTTAAACATAAAATATTCTTTTTTGCACGTTTCTAAAATCCATTTCTTTGAGACGGTTTTAATTTGTCAGTTCTATTTGTTGATGCAAATAAGCTGCTGAGAAGTTCATTAAGTTACGGATAATGGACTGAACTTTTCCGGTAAATAGATTATATGCCATTTTTATTTTGTACTTGTGGTTCACAAAGTCTAGAACCTACCACCTCGATATTATTTTGGTTCAGATAGCAATTTTAATCAGAATTATTATTGTCTTTGCCTTCCTGTAGGGGCCACAGTGTGTGAAAGCTGGAAGACTTGCCAGAGCTTCCAGCATTGTCACAGGTTTGGTGGTGTTTCTGATGGCTCCGGCTCCTGCTGGGTGAGTGTAAAAATAATCTAAAACCTATTATAGTGACAATAAATGAATATGTAGCTTAATTGCTCCTAAGACAAAAGATTTTGTAATCCTAAAAATCGGGAAATAAATTAGTACAGGATTTACTGTGAAAAAGAGTTTTCTGCAAGAAGTGATCTCTTTTTAGATGCATTGAGCTGAGTGTAAGGGACAAGCTTTGGGGCAAAAAGTCATTTAATCCATTGTGACAAAGCAGGAAGAGAACTTCTTAAGCAACAAAAGGCCAGGCCACAGGTTTGCCATTTCGGGATAAGTAGCAAAAGATAACATTTCCCACTTCAGAACTTTGCCCTTTAGATTCTTAAGAGCTCTTCTTTTTTTGTCTCACTGACAATAAAGAAAGTTCAGTGCAAGCAAGAGGGAAATGTTACCACTTTCCAGGTGTTAGTACAGTCACACATCTATGTTTTTGACTAGAAATCTGGCAAAGAAATGTTTCAGCTTTTCAAAGCTCAGTTTAGAGTAATTTAGTCTCTTTATTGTTCCCTAAATAAATGCTTTTGCCCAATGAGAATTAAGAGGGGGTTCCTCTTCCAGCTTTATGCTCACACATTCTCCACTGCATTAGCAACGTTCTGCTTTTCTACATCAATGCAAACTTATTTAATGATCTCTTTATTAATTCTGGATAAGGATTAAAAAATCCTTGCTTAAAGCTGACCCTCTCCAGGAGGGTCATCTGCACTAAGGAAAAATCTTTATGTTTTTCAAAACCCTTCATCATTCTGTTTCTTGCTGTCTAAAGTCTTTGCTGACTCACTTGTTGTAGACATAAGGTCTCAAAATATATTTTTTCCTTCCTGTTTGCCTGGTAGGCACACGCTCCTGCCCATCCCATTCTGGCTGGTGTATTCAAGCAGCTGTGGTGAGCTTTGGGAAGAGCTCTGGTGGGAATAGTTAAGAAAAACAGGACTTGACAGGTTTGGTTTTGATGGAGTTGGAGTTCATCTGGAGAAGAGAAGGCTCTGGGGACACATTCTAGCAGCTTTCCGGTACCTAAAGGGTGCTACAGGAGAGATGGGGAGGGACTCTTTTTCAGGGAGTGGAGCAACATGATGAGGGGTAATGATTTTAAGCTGAAAGAGGGGAGATTTAAGAGAGATCTTAGGAAGAAATTCTTTCCTGTGAGGGTGGTGAGACACTGGGAGAGGTTGCCCAGAGAAGCTGTGGCTGCCCCATCCCT
>BJBW01010707.1:30462-42099 GCA_004320125.1 Scolopax mira
CCTGGTCTGGTGGGAGGTGTCCCTGCCCAGGGCAGGAAGGTTGGAATTCAGTGATCTTTAAGATCCCTTCCAACCCAACACTTCCTATAATTCTATGATCCTGTGATCTAGGCATTCCTTTGCTGTGCAGAATTATAATACGAAGGCAGAGATGACTGAGATGAAGATCCACAAGAAGGCTGGGAAGAGGAACTGGAGAGTTTGGACACTGCACTTGTGGAGAACAGACTTTTTGCTTTTTGCTTATTCAGGGAATTGCAAGGTAGAATCCCCCTGGCAGGTGTCCATGAAGATGAAGGAAGCCCAGGAAAGCTGGCTGAATTTTTGGGATAACTTACTGGCAGATGAGCTCTTTGCTTGGGAAAGTCAAGATGTTTGGTAAAGCAAAATTGTTTCATCTAAGCACTTCCTGATGAACTAAAATGCAAAAAATTAAGGATTTCCATGACGACCGGAGAAAAGAGGAGGCAAGAAATTGTAGCATGAAAACCTCTCAAGCACTGAGTGGCAAAATCAGAAAGGTCAAAGCCTTCTAGCTAAAGCTATCAAAGAATGTTAAAAAACATTGGTTTGCTTTGAACTCTTTTCTGGAAAAAGATAATTGCAGAAACTTACATCCATATAATACTTTGTTAATGATACATTATTCTCAGCATGCAGGTTCTGAGGCATCTTATAGGGTGAGTAAGGTTTATACCCTGTCATAAAGAATCACAACATTACATTTCTAGATAGACTATTGAGTACAAGAAGACAAGCAAGGGGAGAAAATAAGGTTGTGATAACAAATATACTGTCTTAATGAACTCCCATAAGGAATTAATGAGCCTTTCCATTAGTCTAATCCTATTTGATATTGAGCAAAACTAATCTTACAGATAGATGATCCCAGGGACAACATTCCTCCTTTTCCTCAGTATCTAGTCAGCAAAGCTGAGAGGAAGGGCTCAGCAGTGGGAATAGGTGCTGTTATGCCTGAATTATTGGTCAGGCATTATTAGAGAAAATAGTTTTATCCCATATGGATTGTGTTTTAGGACTTTCTTAGACACTCAGCAAAACCTGAATGTTTGTTTCGAGCTAAAACTAATGCCATATGACAGATTAAAGCTGAAGATTTAAGTTCTTAGAAAAGCCAGTTGAAAATTAGATGTTTCTGCAAAACAAGTTATTTTACGACAGGCTGAAGAAAATCGTGGTTCTCAGTAGTAAAAAGGAGCACTTGGCTAAAGCAAAAGATAGATCATTTCTCCTTGCAATTTTAGTACATTACCCAGAAATTCAAACTGTGACTATTGCTGATTCAGTCCACGAGCTTTAGTTTTTTGTCTGTTCTCCTTAGGGAATTGTTGACTCTATGATTGAGCAGCCCTCCCAGCATCTACTTTGGCTCCACTTTGCATAAATAAACAAATATCCATTGGGTTGATAGTTTACTTAAAAGACAAATTACAACCCAAACTCTCTCCCACAATAACGTGAGTGACTACAAATCATCCAAAGTACCATGAACTGAAGCATTACTGCACAAGCTAAACACGGCAGAGGAAGAGTGTATCCTTTACTGAAGTGAGTTTTCTGGCTTTGAGGGCAAACTGTCTGTTCTGGTGGAATTAAAAATTCTTGGAGACTAACAAGTTTCTGGAATTTTCAGGAGTTTATGAATAATAAATATTCTAATAATAAATATTAATTATTATGTTTTTGCAGTATATTATTATGTATTCATTATTAATATTATACTATAACAGTACAATAATACTCTGTCAAAGTTCAGAAATGAGACATATATTCTTAGAAGTAGATCTAAGTGACCAGTAATTTTTAATACCATTGAGGAAAATAAAGTGGCAATTATTTCATAAGATTCATTTCCCTAGAGAAATATTTTCTGAGCATCTTACCTTCAGGTAACATGAGGGATACTGAAGACACAGACACAGGAGTAGTGCTTTTCAGGTAGCATGTTGAAGTTTAAATGGATTTGGGCTGTGCATATTTGATAAAAGAACCTAAAGAAAGAAGAGATCAATGACAGAAATTGAATTGTTTTGAAAACAGTGACTTCTTGTACAATGTATGTCTGTTTTCTAAATAAAATTGCCAACTATTGCACAGAAAAACCTTTCATTATTTGGAGCATTGTGTATGTTAAATGTAAAATGGATGTCCTAAAATGCAACTGCCAAGAAGAAACACTGTACAGTGTTGAAACACGACCTGAGAGAAGTGAAGAAATTTTTATACAAATTATTATAAGGACACTTTGATCACTCCTCTGTGTGAGGAGGTATTCTCTTTTTGTCTTTGACAATTTACTGTCATCAGTGAAGAAGAACTCAATCTGGACCAGATGTCTGTGCTGGCCTTCAGCTCGAATAACCTGCTCAGCATAAATCAGTAAGATTCCTGAAACAAGTTATTACTGTTCATTTATATTTGTGTAGATGAGAAGAGCTGGCCTTTATTTTTTAATGTGTGACTATTAATCATAGCTCTTTAGAAAGCAAGTCCCAGACTGATTCTGTCGCATATTCATTCCATTAAGTTTTTTGATATTTTGTTTAGTTTGTAAGTATAATATTCCATAATTATTTTTTTAAAATCTTACTTCAGCTTTTCTATCTAGAATAAATTAAAGTTGTGTTTTTTCTTTAAAATCCAGAAACTTTTGATGTGTAACTCTGCTCTGACCAAAGGAATTTCTCTTCACCTTTAAGTAGCATAACTAATTTTTTTTTTTTGGTGGTGAACTATGGGAACAGCTTCATTCACATTCTCATTCTCTTAGGAATTTCTTCAATGATACTGCATTAGAAACACACTCGGAATAAGCTGGGGAATTGTACTAATCAGTTAAATAAGCAAATTATTCTTATGTCAATAATACATCCTTGAACAGCTTTGGAGCACAGACAGACAAAAGGCTAACTTGCACTATTTAGAATACAATATTTCCATTTAGAGTGTTTAAATTTAATTTAAATTTTGTGCTTTCCAAATGATTAATTTAAAAAATAATTAATTAAAATGAATTCTATACTTAATTCATAATTCTTATAATTCTTACACATATAATACTTATACATCATACTTATACGTTATAAATATAATTCTTATACATCAGCATATTGAATAAGAAGCCATTTTAAAAAATTACTTTTATGCTGTAAGTTGTTTAACATCTGAAGTACCTTTTAGATTTCTCTTGCTTACATAACATTCACAAAGAAAATATTAGTCCAGCTTTCCTATTCCATTTGAGAAACAAACACTTAGACTGCTCTTGTGAGTTTTAAATACGTTTTTGATAAAGGGGACTTAGTAAATATTTACAAAACTTTAGATGAAGTACCCTAAAAGGCATTTAATTAACAAATTAAAGAGATATTGCAATTCAGCTGTAATGAATATCTGCATCACAGAATGTACTGTTGTATAATTAATATGAATATGGAATTCATAAAAACCCACACCACTATGCTTTTTTACTAACCTTAATCTGCGTGCCAAAAGGATTGAATTTTATCAAAACAGATAATAATATTTTTAGCTATAGGTTCTTCTGTAAGTCCTCTACAATTCATTCAAACTCATAACCATGTGAACAATTAGACTGATGAATGAAGACTAATGAAGACTAATCCTATTAGAAGTTTATAAAATATTCATAATTTTTGCATAATGGGCATATGAATTAATGAAAGAAATTTCCTTTATGAGATGGGAAACCAAAAAACGTTCACATAGCTGCTGTTAAATACAGGGTGTGGAATATACTGGTATCAATTTACATTAATATGGTGCTTCTGTCGTCAATAATTATGTTGAATGAATGAAGGTATGAGATTCTGATGGCAATATATATATATATTTGCATACACACATATTTTATCCAGTTTCTTTTAATCGTTTTAATTAGGTTTTGTAGTGAGAATGGTAAAATAATTAATAAGATGTCTTGCTTTTCTTTGTATGTGGAAAAAAAAAAGATAACATTTTACAGCATGTTCTTTTAAACAAAATTGTGTAAAAGCTCATAACATTTCAGTTGCTGTTGTCATAAGTCACTAAGAGCCACTCCAGAAGTTTACAAAATAAAGGACTTAAAATTAATAGAGCACTTGTTTACATATTTTTGCTAAATAGCACTGTATGTTCAACGGAACGAACCGTTCCTATGCATAATGACAGCTTTTAGGAAGGGGATACGAGGTCTCATTATTCCTACAGTAATTAGCATTGATATAATCTCACTTCTAATAGAACGAAATTAAAATAAATTTCATCAAAGTCCCATAAATCATTTGTGTTTCAGTTTCTCTGGATATTTTTTTTAAATAAGGAATCAGTCTTCATTCAGCCTTTTTGTGGTTATCTGATGTCATCCACAGAAACGTGGGATAATTCAGCTTAGAAGGGACCTCAGGAGGACTCTGCTCCTACCTCCTGTCAAATCAGGGTCAGCACTGAGGTCAAACAAGGTTCTTAGAGTTTGGTGCAATCAGGGCACAAAACCTCCCAAGGATGGAGATGGAGAATACACAGCCTTTCTGAAGCAAACTGTTCTAGGGCCAGACTGTTTTAATGAAGAAAAATGGTTTTCCTACATGCAGATGAGATGTCCCTTGTTTAAACTTATGGTCACCATCTCTCATCCTCCTGTTACACACCACTGTGATGATGTAACCCCATCTTTTCTTCAGCAAGGGATGGAGCTTTTAGGTTCCCTCAAATGGGTCTCTTGTCCAAGTTGAACAACCTCCAGCCCCCCACCAGCTTGGTAGCTCCATGCTGACCAAACTCCAGTCAAACCATATCTTTCCTCTGTGGAGGGTCCCAAAACTAACAGACTAATGCTCTATGAGGAGAGGAGTATAATCATTCCTCTACACCTCCTGGCCATGTTCTCTTGGCCTTCTTTGCTGCCAGGACACACTGCTGGCTCATGCCCAGCTTGGCATCTTCCTGTACTCCCTCAGCTCCTTTTCAGCAGATCTGCTCCCAGCCAGTGTTGTCCCAGTCCAGGGGGACAACAGAGTCCCCCAGAAGGGGGGGGGGGGAGGGGGGCTTTCTTCCCAGTTTCATCCAGCCTGTCCAGGTCCCTCTGGATGGCAGAAATTAGCCACTGTTCTGTGTAATTTGGTGTCATCTACAAACTTGATGAAAGTTGTTACCTTTTCAATTTATGCTATTTATTTAATAGTCATTCAGAGGTAAAAGCTTACTACTTGTAAGAATAGAAGTGAAGATTCTATCTGATTGTCCTTTCATGTGAGTGTATATGGGGAATTTATTGTTTCGATTGGACTGTGGAATCTTCTTCTGATTATATTTTCTGGAACGTATTCCCACAAAGCTGTCTGTCTATTAAGTTTGGGATTCACAAGTTTTATTTTGTTCCAAAATTTAATATATATTTTTATATTTAATATAATAGTCTTCTAAACTTTTATCAGAAAACTACGTAACAATATTGTCTCTTTAAGGGAAAAATATCTTTTTGAGTTAATGAGTCAGTATTTAGGTTATGGATCAAATTTGTAGTGTTTTAGCAGCTTGAGTGATACAGGTAAATATGTTGCAGTTATCTCTGTCTCTACCTCTATATGTATCTAATCTATATCAGGGATTTAGAGATCACAGTGATGGGAGTGCTTAGAAGAGTGGTAACACAGGCCAGTGCTTGCTTGAAAAGAAAACTTTACTAATTTCATTCATTAACTACACACTTCATGACAATGTTTAATTTTTACGAATTATTAATCACTATCACTCTGTACTCACTACAAAGATGTCAGTCTTTGGCACATGAATATGCACACAGATGTATTTATGTGGAACATAACCTTTATGAGGTAATGAAGGGAGGTGTAAAGTTTAATATTCTGCTTCTTTGAGACTGTACACAGGGACATGACTCTCTTGAAGTACTTTTTCTTCCTAACTAGATAGGTCAAAAAAGTTATAAATGGAAGTATAGCACTATGCTTCTAAATATAGGTTTAAGCACATCAATGTAAACACCCTAATTTTTAGGCACCCTGAGTGCCTATAAATCCCATTGAAATCTGTATGAGCTGGAGAGATAGAGAACAAAGAAAATTTAATTTTAGATTCCTCAAATTTTACTTCCTTCCCACTGGTATTTCTTTTAATTCAGGACTGTGACGTCCTGCTGAGATAGCTGTTCAACAGAAGATAAAATACTGAAGCACTGACAGAATACCATTTCTTCTAATTTTTTTCTGCATTTGTAACAAAAATTTGTGTCTCATTCATAAGATGAGTGCTCCGTACAATGACTTCCCATATGAAGTGAAGGAGGTCAGTTTTTTAACATTATCCCAATACTGATTTAAAACATCCCTTCAGAGCACAAGTGTCTTTTTTATTACCTTGAGCTGTTAATTAGATGAAACCAAAACTCTAAGCAACCAAAGTTTGGTTACTCATAACTTTATTCATTAGTGGATGTAAGGTATTTCCTAGCTCAGCTCAGGAGGCTTTATCAGTGCTAATCTACTATTCCTTCTTTTAAGCTTGCACTATATTGAGAAATTCTAATGTGTGTTAATTAACCTCTTGAGTGTGATAATTTCCATGTAACCAGACTCATTCACCCAACATATCTACCAGAAGTCTACTCTGTGGTATAATTTTTATTTTTTTTTTTTTTTTTAACTTTTTAATGGTTTTTCTGATCATGGAAACATTAAAACATTCATGATATTATGATATTCAGCCCCTTGTAAAAAGGGAGTCTCCATCTTCTTTGTAGCCACCCTGAGATACTGGAACATGATGACAAGGTCTTCCCTGAGCCTTCTTTTCTCTCAGCCTTTCCTCATATGGCAGCTTCCCTGTCCTTGGATCATCTTAGTGGCCCTTCCCTGGTCCCTCTCTAGCCTGGCCACATCCTGTCCACTGCACAGACCAGTTGGCTACATCATAGCACAATCACATCAGAAGCAGAAAAGATTGGCTGTAGATGATGTTTATTTGACAGAATCCAGAAGTTTCGTGGTGGAACTAGATTCCCATGAAGGCAACAGGCCCTAAGTCCCTGTATTTTGCAGAGGGGGAAATATTCACACAAGGTGGGCTGTAATGCTCAAACTGACATCACCTTTGCATTAAGCACCAGGCGACCAAAGGTTGCACAGATCAGAACGAAAGTAAGGTGCCTGGCAGATAATTAAATCATAAAATAGAATTCTTTTGCACATACAGAAAAATGTACCTTATAAAAATCCACACTTCCTGAAGTCATAGATAAGAATTAGACTTAGACTGTTAATATCAAACCACTGTAATCAAAAAAAGGTATAGCAAGCCCACATAACATGATCATTGTATTTCTTACACAATATTTTTTAAATATCACAATTTGAATAGAAAAATTGTAGGAATATGGATAAAATATTTCATTAAAATTTCAAGCTCTCCTTGAATGTGGAACACAAAGATAAAATAAATACGGGTAGAAATACTAAAGTATTTGGGTTTTTGTGTTATCCAAAACAAATACTGCTGGTCTTAACAGTAATAATGAAATTAAAATTAAATATGTTTTCAGCAATTCTTCTATATAATTTCTTTGGAAAAAATGTTAGCCATGTTCCACTGTATCAATTAGACGATATTTTTTAAAATCATAATTAAGTTATTAATTTATCTTACTGTACTGCACAAATACTGCAACAAAGCTTAGTTAAACTTACATGTGCTAACAAGACATGGCATCACCTTTCCAGGTTTAGCAAATATTACCCAAGAGATCTGTTCTACAAGTGGGTGCAAGAGTAATAGTTGCAATGACAAAACATCTTTTATATTCTCTTCTATACTATCTGGAGACCTAAACAATTTTTCAAATTGATTTAATGCTGCCATTTGCAACATTGATAAAGTTATGTACCAAAGAAATTTCTATTCACTCTTTGCCTCCTGGGATATATTCCCTATATAGGCCATACTGAATCAAGTTGTGTTTTCTTAGACAAGCCATATGATTCTCTATTTAAGTAAATCCTATGATACATTATTTTACTGCATTTTGTAGTTTTAGATTGCAGTAATGGTAATTTCTGTTCTCATTGGAACTTTCCCTCTTAATTTAAAAGAAAAAAACAACCAAAAAACAAAACAGCTGCTGAGCTTGTATAAGCACAGTTATCCTGAAAAGACATTAAAAATGGGAACTTGTATTCAAATGAGGAGAATGAAGAAGTTTCATTCATCTATAGGGAAAAGCTTTGAACCAACAAATTAAGAAAAATTTAATTTTGGTATATACATTAGAGTATTTTCTTCTTCTGTAAGGTACATTGAAATTTTGAAGGGTGTAGTACAATCTTTTTAAAGCTATAGAGATATTTTAATTCATCTTATTTTTCCTTTGCTTTGTCTGCATTTTTTCTGTATCCCCTATTCTCTGCAGTAGTGTTAAAACAATGTTATAGTTCAGATTTCTTATTATATTGCTAAATGTATTTTTTCTTTATACTTCCTGAAACTGCCTTTTCTATTTTTGTGTCATTTCTCTGATTTTTCTTTCCATATATAAGATAAGTTGTGCCCCGTGTCATCTGTCATTGTTAGCAAGACTTCTAATTTTCCATAGAATTTTTTTGAAATTTATCTAACATCTGAAGTTTAAGGTTTCTGTGTTTTGAAGCTACAATAGAGAAAACACCTTCTTTCTAGATAGCTTATTTCAATACTCAGAAACAGTGTCCTAATTATTGTATGAAGCCTTCAACAAACCCTTGTCCTTTTCAATAATAAACTCCCTGGTTCATTAAATGCATTTTAAGCCATTTTTTGCTACCAAGCACTTCAAAATTATTATTGTTATAAAGTAAAATTCTGCTGCTTTTGAACACACAGACTCCATCTACTGCAGCAGCACCAATTATGGCACTTTTTACAAATTATAAATAACAAGCTACTTTCTCTTGCACTTGCTTGATGTTATTATTTGACTCCATTTTATAAGCTTATCCTTCTTTAAAGTTTGCTTACCCAGAATGTTAATAACTGTCCAAGTTCCTCTGTTTGCACCCAAAATGGTAGGGAAAAAAAAAACATTTTTGTTAATTTTGAGGAAATTATATTTAATCCTGTTACATACCACACTGCTTCTGTTGAAAGGTTTTGCAGTTACCAATGACTCTCTGTCATTTATCCTTTCAAGTTCTTATCACAAACACAGTAGTTTATGTCTTGGTACAGATCTGATCAGAAACTTTTCCTTACATCAGTTGCACAGTTTTTGTGGCCTCCTGTTCTCAAAGGAATCATAAAATGATGCCCTTACCATCTGTTGTATTTGATATTTAGTTATTTTCAACCCCCTCAGTTTAGTTATACTGCTCACTTCTCAGAAGTGATAGATGGGAAGGTGCCACTTTTCTGGAAAAAAGTAAAAAACTACTTGACAAGCATTCCAACTGAGATATTTAGAAGAGTCATACTTTTTTCTTTGTTGTTGTAGCCAGATACATGTATGAACAATTGCTTTCTCAGGTACCAGGTCACATGTCTCAAGAAAAGGTTTAAGTCTTGCCTAAAAACAGCATGGAGAGTCTTCAAATTCCATGACTTTTTTTTCATATTGATACACAACTTCCCTAACTTACACTAAAATGTTCTTTCCTGTCATGTCTGGATTGATGTTGGTTTTTTTTTTCCCTTTTACCCAGTGATAAACATAATTATTAAAAGCTCAGACTATTTGTTTTTTGGTGTTTCATCAATATGCAAAGTATTTATAGGGCCACAAGCTTAATTTACATATAAACACCATCATATCAATTTCTACTGTGTAAACTATTAGTGTTTCCATTTTCCTTAATTTTCTTCATTTATTTACAGGTAAGTGGAGTAGTTTATAAAAACAGCAAAGAAAACAGCACTATTCGTAGTTATTTTTATACACAGAGCTTGAAAGTAGAAAAAAGGAACTAAATAAATTCCTTTTTAAGTTTGTTTTTCATACTCTGTTTTCTACATCAGTTCATATCTTTTAAAATTATCTGCATTTGATATAAACAAATACATATACAATAAATGCAAGTACTGGTCTCACATGATCTCAGTATCTCTCCCTTTTCAACCTCAAAAAACAATTCATCTTGCCACTAACTGTGCAACTATAAAATACATTGTTATATCTTGTTTTAATGTACAGTTAATCACAAGGCCATAAATTGCGGTTTTTTCCCCTATAATTTCTTAGTATTAATCAGTTTAATGGAAAATTTACCTCCAGTTCTCTTTATGTCTGCTGTGCAATTACTGTAAGTCATCTGGCTAGGCATGTCCTGCAAAAGCAAAATAAATTAAGTAAATACAAAAATAAGACTTATAATATCATCCTAATCTCAAATGGAAAATATAAGTACATTGATGTTACATTGAAACAACCATTGCATTCACTTTACAGATTATAAAGTTGCAGTAAAAGGCTACAGGTCAAGAAAGCAATTAAAATAGAAATTCTAAATTCTGGCTTGGGAAATTTTTATTAGAAAATATTTCTTGATGATATCATTTGCGTGAGATATAAAATTTAAGCAATATACAATACCACAGAAATGTCTAAATACCAAGAGTAATGCTATCTTTGCATGTAGAGAAATATTTTTATAAAAGTCAGATTATTTCTTTAATGATGTAGTCACACAGAAAAAGGAAAAAGGGTAACAAAGGGCCATTTAATACTAATGTGAAATTCTACCACATGATTTATTTTTATAAACTCTCTAGCTTCTTCCTTAAAACAATTAACATTTCTAGATGTGCCTCAGAGGTTGGTGACTTGTAAAGATTATTTAGAAACTTTAGTTGTGTGGTACCTAGGAAATTTCCCCAGTTATAGCTTAAATCCATTTGCTTTCAGTTTATGCCCACTTTTCTTTACTAGATTCTCTTAGGCAGAACATCTCTCAATGTCCAAAATATGCCACTGCCCATACAAATGCAGAAAAATAACAAAAACAGTAAAATCTGTGGCACATCCTCTCCAGGTAGACAAATCCTTTCACAAAACAAAGACCTTGAGCCCCTATCATGCCCTTCTGCCATAAGACTTCTTTTGTCTTGTGAGCCTCTATTAAATGTGTGAAGAAGGGAGGTAGAATCACCCTGGTGTGTTCAGGCACATTGCATTCTTTAGGTACTACAGGGTTTAATGTCCCCAAACATGTATATTATATCTAGTTTTTAGCCTATTGAGATGCCTTCTCTCAAATTGATATACAGAGGTCTAGAACATGACAAGTTTAGTTCTTCTGTATTACATTATAGATTGTTTGATATACCTTACAGGGTTTTATATATAGAATCATAGAATCATCTGGGCTGGAAGGGACCTCCAAAGGCCATCTAGTCCGACCCCCCCACAGTCACAGGGACACCCCCAACTAGACCAGGTTGCCCATGGTCTCATCCAGACTCACCTTGAATGTCTCCAGGAAGGAGCCTCAACCACCTCCCTGGGCAACCTCTTCCAATGCTCCACCACCCTCATTGCAAAGAGCTTCTTCCTAATGTCTAATCTAAATCTGCTTTTCTTCAGTTTAAGCCCATCGCCCCTCGTCCTGTCACTGCAGGCCTTTGGAAACAGGCTCT
>BJBW01010708.1:9436-104243 GCA_004320125.1 Scolopax mira
AGGTTTATGACACAAGGCCATTGAGAAGTATTCATAGTGAGAGCCAGACCCTTCCTCTTAGTCAGAACTCTACTAGAGGTAAGTCTGTTGGTTTCAGTCGGGTGCTTGTGTTTCTTATTATGGTTTCTAAAAGTAAATCAGAGTTTTAATCTTAGAAATAAGTGATGGGGAAACCTTCCAGTCGTCAAAGTGAGGTTTGACTCAAACGGGCAGAAAGAACCCAGTTGTTCATAAGCAGCCTCAGAAATCAAAGAAGCCAGAACCTTCACTTCCCCAGGCAGCACCTTCGACAGCGCTGCTTTGGCACCAGGCCCCTCTCCTGAAAATGTGAGGGGGTGGAGCTGTATGTGCAGGCTGGAGTGAGTTCCTGAGCTGACAGGATGCCAGGTTGGGGCTTTGTTAACTGTTGCCTTCACTGTCAGCTGCTGAGACTGTAACGGGAGCATTTTTAATAATGCAGGGGGGCAAAAATTAAAAAGAGGCCATTGGATTAAGCAGTAACCCTGGGACGATTTGTAAGTCACAGTTAAGAGAGAGATATCTGGAAGATTTGCCAAGTTCAAAGGTCTTCATTATTAATGTTCCAGCAGCTGACTTGATGGATTGTCTCCAGTCTGTGTTCCCTTATTCCTTCCACCTTCTCTCCTAAAGACAAATGCTTAAGACAAATCTCTAGATGGAAGGATAGACTCTGTAATAGATTATTTCTTATTACTTAGAAATCGTTTAATAATTTACTAATTCAATTTCAGTGTTTCATCCCCCATTTCAATTAATCTTTAGAATATAAAGTAAATGCTGTTCTTTGTTCTTCTAATGCTACTGAAGAAAGAAGCTAATGAGGAGACCTGGCCTTAATACCTTTCTAAAGATGATTTAGCTGCATAGGAGTTAATTTTCGGGGGTTTTTTCATTTTCTTGTATTTACTCCTACTTCTTAAACACAAAATATACCATAAAACAGAAAGCTGTACAAGCTGGTTATGAGCCCAATCTCGAGCATGTTACACAAGTCTTACTCTAGTAAAATTCCATTTCTTGGCAGAGTGTTACAAAAATCATGTATACCTATACATTTCCATTCTGTAGATAAATATTTTATACAAATACTTTATACGTACTCAAATAAAACAAGATATAGGAACTTTTGTACAGTGACTCAAACTGCTGTCTACCACTCTGTAATGGTGTTTTAAGATTTAGCAGATGTATAGAGTGATTTGTTTCTAACAAATTGTATCTGTGGCTCTGTGGCCACAATGCATTTCAAAGAGATTTTTTTTTTTTAATTGTATCTGTCAGGAATTACACGAGTGTAGTCAATCCAGCCTCCTGACATCCCTTCCAGCCCTGTTTCCTGTAATTCTATTACCTTTTGTTTCTTACTTTTCTTATATTGTTTTTTTCTTACCCTATCCCTCCCATCAGCACTCTAGAGATGTTTCCAGCCCTGCCTTTAGCTGGAATGACCGTACCCAGGATGCACGGGAGTCTGGGATTGATGGCTGCTTGTCTGCCAGTGCACAGGTGCAAGTTAGGAAACCAGTTCAGATTCCAGCCAACAGACTTCTGTTCTTGCAGCATGTCAATGTCATCAGTGGCAAGGGCTTGGACATAAACACTCAGGGCACTAAATGACACGTTCTAGTGCTCAGATGCTTTTTGCCAAGTGTGATTTCACACCTTGGAGAGCACACACACACACACAAAAAATTGTCAACAAACCTCCAAATAGCAACATTTCTCTGGTTTTGCTTACCATAGAGTCCTTTTTCGTAAAAGAAAAATTACAGTAGTAGTGTGTGGTCAGTGTTGATGAGCTTACTTCATGTAATTGCCACTGATGCAGGAAGAAAACAGCCTTTTTCCCCACACCTACAAACTTGCTTAAGCCTGTCTCATTACAGACAAGGGTAGTACATTAAGCCATTGATAGTAAGACCAGAATCTTGTCCATGCAGTGAAGGGGACCAAAGGTGCTGTTCTACATGGGCTCTGCTATGAGCAATCCTATCAGCCAGGACAGGACCCCTCACAGCAGGCTGTTGGCATCCTTTTCCCCATGAATGAGAGCTCTCTGAGCTCTATCAAGCTGGAATTGGCTTCTGAGGGCTGCGTAAGCAATGGCTGGCTGGCAGGCTATATCCAGGGCTGCTACAGGCCAGCACTCGGGAGCTTTTTGTCTTTATACAGGGGCAGGAAATTCCCTATGTGTCTTATTCTCTACTTTGTCCTTTAGCACAAGAGAGGGCAGGGTTTGCTGTATAAAGTTTAGTTTACAGATAACTAATTCCATTAAGCAAACACATCTACGCACCCCCAAATATATTAGAATTGTGAATTGTCACAGGTCTTTGGCAGTAGGGGAGTAAGATTTTCCAAGTGACTGAGTAAATTGATGTCTCCAAAAGCACTGTAAACTGATCCATTGGGCTTGACTCTGAACTCCCTTTATTCCAGCATAAATCTGGAGTAAGCCTTCTGAACTCAATAGAGTTTGCCAAGGCAAAATCAGAATCGCTCTCCTTACTTTTTTTCTTTTATTGTGCTAGCTAATCCCATAGCTGCAATGAAACTGAAAAATCTATATATACAAACTCCATTGGCCAGGCTATCTTATTGTGAAACCTACAGTATATCCCAACCTTATAAAAAATCATTCGAGTGTGACACTGTCCTCTCTCTTGCTTTCCTGATAAGCAGAGAGCAAGAGCTGCCAATAGCACAGAAACTAGAAGATGGGAAAATAATATTTCACAGCAGAGGAAAAAACATAACTGAATGGAGATCAAGGCAGCTAAATTAAAGAAACCCATGATACCTGGGTAACATGGCCACAACACAACACGCGGCTGCAGCAGAGACATTAAGGCCACTAAAGGGTTCTCCCATTGGCAATCTTGGAGTTGCAGAAAGCAGCATAATCTCCATTAATGAATTCCTTCCAAAAAATCGGCTCCTGTCCAAACCAACAGCTTGGTTTGAAAAAGATTAAACTAGTGAAAAGGATCTTATTGACTTCATCAGTCAGTGCATGAGGCCTGATGAGTTTAAATAAAAGGTAAACTAGTGAAATACTGTCATGATAAATGAACTCACGGTTTACCAGACAGCAGATGATTGTGCTGCATTGTTTGTCCTGAGTGACATTGTGTATTGAGAAGGGTGTCATCTTTCTATGACATAAAAAAAAAGGGGGGGATATTTTGAGGTTAACAAATGGTTAAAACAAAAATAATGGCAGAATTTAGAAGTGGCATTGGAAAGGTGTCTCTGCTATTTGGCAAATCTCCAATTTCCTTGCCAACAAATTCCTAGAAAAAAATATCAATATTCCATTTCATTATTAAATCCTTTCAAAAAATCCTATGAATATGCCTTTCATATCAGCCCACCCTGTAAAGACTGCCTGTAGTACATAAATTCTAAGATTTGAAATGCAAATCTCATTTTTGAGGACACATCAATTTGTCTTCAAATCTTCAAAGAGCGACTGAAAAGCTTTTTCTCTGCCCTCCTGACTATACCTGCTAGAGGAAGTACACTTGACGTCTGTTGGTCAGTGTCATTTTTTTTTCAACCTCAGTTTTGCAAACAAACCCTTCCAGGGTGTGGTACGATTGCCACCCCAAGTGTCACCAAGCTATGCAGTTATGCTGACACCTTAAACATCGTATTCTATATAGGAGGCATGTCCTTCTGATTTGCTTTAAGCATGTATACATGACTGGATTCTCACCAGCCATGTGTCTCTAGGGTGGTAGACGTCTTATTAAATCAAGTTTCATAAAAAATATTTTTTGACTTGGGATAATCTTCAAAAAAAGAAATTAAAAGTCACGAAACAGGAATTAAATTTCTGCAGTTCTATTATTGCGTCCTTTTCATATACTGGTAAAGCCTAAGGCCAGGTTATGCTATAAGAAGAAAAAGTTCATGTCCAGAGGGCTTCTATTTTTACCATGCTAACTGATGCAGTGGGTAGTGGCTCTCAAACTACAGCCACTGCAGACCAGTGAGGCTGTAGAGCATTTGCTATGTTACTGGTCCACTGAGAGAAAGCGGCTTCCACAGGCATTTGCAAGGCGCTTCAAGGAATAGCCTGGAAGCTAGAAGAAGAAAAAAATAAGGAGAAGGAACAAATGTAGTGGTGTTTGCTGGAGAAGTAGCCACCATACTACCTAGAAGGAAGGTGAAGAAGGAATTAATTGTCCATTTTGTATGCTCGGAGAAGATGAGAGAAAAAATACTTGGTTGACAGGACAAGGCATGGCTTGCAGGGTGTTAAAGAAAGCCAGGAACAAGGAAGGGTGTAAAGAAGAAAAAGTGGAAAAGGTTAAAAAGTAACAGAGAATCATGGTCAGACAAATATGGATAAAGACAGTGTTTCAGGCTGTGGGGACAGGGAAAGAAAAGGAAATGCCAAAGGGGAAGAAAAGGTGCAATGAATTCTTTGAGAGGGGATCACAAATGCAGCATCAAAACAAGGTCCTCCTGTTTCAGTTCCAACTCAACAAAAATGTTGAATGAAAAGATTGGCAGATCAACTTTGCTACACCATGGATAAAACTTCCCAAGGCATGTCTGTGTAACAAAAGAGGTTAGTACATTATGTAATATTATGTGATTATACTGGTATAGTTCCTCATGTGAAGACTCTAGAAGTGAGTCTTTTTCAAATTTTGACTTATATTGCTCTGAAAAGGGTTTTAGTTGAACTGGAGACAGCATTTTTATGTTGGGGCAGGAGTTCACAGGTAGGGTTATGCTTGTTTAACTATACCTATATAGTTGAATTGATGTCAAGGGTGAAGTGTGCCTGTGTGGACAAAGCCTGAAATATCTACCTCACGGTTAAACCATAGACATGACATTTTTTAGCTTAGCAAGAAGCCACATTTCAAAGACATCTTTTATGATTGTATGGGAACAGAGCAGGTTACTTAGTAGAAAAAAAGTCTTTTACAGATATTCAGAAATGTTTAAGTTTCCTAAGATTATACTTACATGTAAGCAATAAGTTTTGTGATCATGAATGTGAGAAAAGATAATGAGAAAATATGATGTGTGAAGTTTTAGTCCATGCTGTGAATGCTTCTATAAGCTTTGGCATAATCTGAGAACTGCCAGGGCCTATATGAGGAAGGAAAACATAGACAATAGCATTTAAGAAGTCTTGACATGAAGGGGTCTCTAATGCTGGAGTTTTCAATAGTATATACCTTTTTGTTTTAACTATGGACTTTACCTGGGAAATGAAGAATGCTTTATCCCTCAATAAATATGAAAAACATACGATTCAAGCGTTAAAGTAAGCAATGGTTAATAATCAGATGCAGGTTCTATTCTTTGCTTCCATGTGCTGGTCAGACAAAAAAAAAAAGAAGAAAAGAAGTGCTATGCGCTGGTTTCTCAAAAATGCAGCATCAGGGATCTGTAAAAGTCTGAGTGATTCTATTGCTTCCTTTTGAAGGGCTCTAATAACAAGGAGGCCTAGGGAGAAAAATTGCAGTTGAAGACCATTGAAGTCTTGAACTGTAGTCAAGCCACAGAGTGAAATTACTGAGCCCTGAACACCTCTTCTGATCCTTCTCTGTTGAGAAGAACCTTTGTTAGATGAGGAGGCAGAGGTTGAAAGACTCAATTGAAATCCTCACTAAATACATTTTCTGAGAAGTTAGGACATGTGGATTTTTCCCCCACATGGATTTACAAATCCACGGAACTGGAGCAGAGAGGGAATCACTCTTTTTTTTTTTTTTAGTAGAAAGAATAAACTAGAATAAGAATATTACCAATTCAGTGTTTGAGCAAACAAAGCAGATTTTCTTGTACTAACCCATCTGAGCCAGAGTGACACATGCTGTGACATTGGGAAATATTTGAAAGGGCAGAAAAAAAGGACTGTAGGTGTAAGTATTATTTATATTGTCTCGGATACTAGGAAAATTACTTTGTCCACATATTAAATACCTCATTCAGTGCAATTGGTTGACATTTTATATCTCACTGCAGACCTGCATCTCCACAATGAGTGATTTTCCAGGATACATCTTTGGAGTCTATGGTTAACCTGTAACATTCTGGTGACCATATGAAAAATACTGTCTTTTTCATCTGAATTAATCAAAGCACCCTACAAAGGCAGAGGCGTAAACTGTGAGCCTACACCACTAATAAGCAACTCTCAGCCATTCTCCTCTCTGACTATTCTGTTGCAAGACACAGAAAATGTGAGGTTAAGCTTACACCAGAAAAAAATCCTCTCGGGATAGCCGAGCAGGCAAGGCAGTTGTACAAGCAAAATGCAACATCAGGAGGTGCAGTTTGTGCTGGCAGAACAGTCTTTTGGACTGTTTTTTCCTGGGCTACACTTGGCAATATGCCAGCATAGGAATGTCACAACCTAACCATTTATTACTGTAGTGGAAAGCTTCAACCACAGACTTGGTCCAGCAGCAGCCATTACCATTGGCCACCATTCAGTGGTGACAAAGAAAAGGCAAACACAAATTTAAAGTCATGTTGGAGTTTTCTGCAAGTTAGGAGAAGAGTGGCAAAAATAGCACATTTGCTGCCGTTTGATCCATTGTCTCCAGGAGTCCTTTTGTCTGGGTCATGTTGGCCAACACCTTTCACCCTCCCATTGCCAAGAGGAATGCCATTGTGGGGGAGCTTTCCTGGGCAGAACTGGTTAATGGTAGTCTTAATCTAGAATGATCACTCCACCTTCTGAGTTTCTTCAGGATCTGCATACTGCTGCCAGGGAAAAAAGATATGTAGAAATGGAGAGCTGATGACAATCAATAAAGCAGCAGTTTCTAAACTGAAAAAGAGGCAGAAACAGGAAAAATGCCTGAACCAGGGTAGCATGCAGTGCAAGAAGAGAAAAAGCCAAGGAATCTAGCATAGAGCAATCCAGGGAGCCTACATGCTGCAGAGACAGAGAAGAACAGCTGAGCCAGCTACTGCAAAGCCTGAAGGAAAGCAGCATTCTGCAGAAAAGCAGATCCATCGGGCACAAAAAGGAAGTGACAGAGAAGTCTAGTGAGTGGCTAGGGGTGACGTCCATATATGCACCTCTATTTACACTTTGTCTAACTCCTGATTAACATCATTCTCTTCTTTTACAGGAAGGAAAATGAGGATCAGAAATATGGGGTCACTGCTAAAGGCATAGACGGGTAAAGCATCACGTGTCTCTCAGTCCTGATCACTAAGTACTAGCTATAGATGGGGAAAACTGAGAAACTTCTTATGATGCTGTGAAACTGAATTGGTTGAAGCATCTTTGGTTTCCCAGTTACCAAAATGAACCAGACCGTATAGCAGGAGAGGCATAAAAGAATCCCAGTACGATAAGAGCTACGTATAGATGTATGCAGCTATACTTCTCTGCTTAAACTTTTGGAATTAATTGTCAGCCACTCTTCACATCTGTGGGAGTTCAGCCAGGTCTTTAATAAGGCCAAGACATATAACAGGTCTCAAGTCTTTCTGCCCACAAGACAGTCTCTCGGCAAGGCCTTCAGAGAGCTCCCAAGGCTAGTCCCAAAGAAAACCAACTAACAGGGATCTGACAATGACACCTAAAATTTTCCTTCCACAACTAAGTACTCGTTGGCACTGGAATAAAAGGAGAGGAAGCAAGTCCTTTTCTGCTTGTGGACCCTGTCATTCCTCTGTAAAGAATAGAAAAAAGATATAACTCTAAGGACTAAGACGTGTATTGTGTGAGAAAATTACAGCAAGGGAAGTTGGACTGCCTCATTAAGTTATGGCAAGATAGCTGTGAGCAGGAAACCGAAGGGTGAGCCTGTAAATTCGCTACCCTTATATCACATAAATGAGCCACTTGTGTTTTCTCTGTTACATTTTCTGTCATTTGAATGCAGTTCCTTCCTCTTTTCGCCAAATTCAGAGTTTCCGCCCAGCTTTATTCAAATAGCTCTGTCCTAAGTCCTAAGCTTATCATAGCTTTTCCTTCCTACCTCACCTTGTATCACAGGGTCACACGAAAAGGCCAAAGTGTGTCATCACAGGACTGTGTGAGATATCAGCATGTTTCTGGCTTTGCTGCTGTCACTTGCAAGCGTGACATTAGCAGAGAGCTGACATTAGGAGAGCCAAAGAGATGATCATTTCTTTTCTGCTCTCCACAAAAGGCCTGATGCAAAGCTCGCCGGAACTGGTGGAAATATAAGGGACTTTGGCTCAGACTCAAACAGAATAATGCTGAAAACGTATCCAGAGCTAAGCTGGTACAAAGGCAGTAATCTCAGTCACCTTCTTTTAGCAAGAGGCTCAGGGTGATTTGAATTGGCTAGCTTCTGTTGTGAATTAAGCTCAAAGCCCCAAAGGCAACTTGATTCTAGTCATCTAGCTTTGCAGCCTCCTCCAAACTCAGTCCAGAGGGAAAAGTGACTAATCCTATTCAGTTGCTACACTGAGCTAGTGCCATCGATTAAAAAAGCTTGGGGCACAGGAAAAATGAATAATCTGGGTCAGTTTTCCTCTGCAAGTCCATTGCACAACTTGGCCAAAAAAAAAAAATATAAAGAGACAGAGAGGAAGCACTGAAGGTGGCAAGCTCACCTGAAAAAAGTGCTGTACACTTTACAGAAAAGAAATAGAAGCGGATCAGTGAGGTATTGTCAAAATTCACAAGATGGGAAGAGATTGGGTTAGAGGTTTCAGTTCTCCTGTTTGCTGGGAAAAGGATCATGTTCTATACTCTTTTGCAGTTTTTCAGTGTCCATGCAGGACTGAGAGGACAATTGTGGGTGGGAGCAACACAAGCTGCAAAAACATTTCTGGGCATAGAAGTCAGCTTCTTGGCTCCCTCTCTCTCCAGGGCTATGGGTACGGAATGGCTAACACAAGGGAACAGCCCGTTGCCTGATCCTAGCCATGACCTAGGAGGTGAGTCATAAAATGGGAGTTGCCACTGTAACAGCTGCTCAAGCAATGACATTTCAGCAAACGCATTTTGGGGTAGGCTTCAAAGTAAATAACCACTGCTGCTGGTTATTGTATTATTAGTTTGAACCCAGTTACCAAGGGTTGTGTGCTGCAGAAAAGGTTAGTCTACAGATAACCCCCTATCAAGGTTATTAACATAATGAAGGAAAAGAGTGTGTGTTACTTTGTAACAATCTTTACATTTTCCCTGCCCGCTGTTACAGAACCAGAGGGCTTTCATTATTAATATCAGTTGTCTCGTTTGACTTTGGTGCAGGTTTTCTGTGATGACAGGAAAGGGATGGAGGTTTGTGGTGAAAGTGAAGATTTTCTGTTTTTAAATAGCTGTTCCATAAGCAGTGGAATTTGTGAAGCCTGGACACCTTGCTTCGTGTCCTCTCAGCTTCTGTATTTGCTGCCTGGCACGTACGACCATGCGCCTGTCCCATCCTCCACAGCCCCCCGGGTTAGTTTGGAGAATGCTGACAGGGTGGCTGGTTGCTGTTAAGGGGATAGGAGCTGAGTTCTACCCCCCTTTCGTCAATGAGGGGCACTAAGTGATCAGGTGACCCTGATCTAAATGCCAGTTTTCATGAAATTTATTATGTGCCTTCCAGGCCGTTGTCAATGATGGAAATGACAAAGCTCCACAGTTACTGGAGGGAAGGATGAACATGGCTTCTCAAGTGTCATTCCCATAGGTCAAACTAGACAGGTTGGCGATGCTAGCAAGGTGCTTTGGAAGGACAATTCACCAAGGCCTAATATATAGTACCACGGGTAATAAAGACTGAAGAGGATGGTGAGCAAAAAAATAAAACAAATTTTAAAAAAGAGCACCACCCAAAGTGTGTCACTGCAGTGGAATTCCTTCTCTCGTGAGGGTGACTCTCACAATGTCACTGGTGAACCTATTTGACACACTGCACTGCTCAACCACACGCAGACCAGCAGCAAGTCTGTGGGAGCGTAGGTAGTTTTAAGATTAATCTGGGTGAAATGAAGGGCTGCTGAAATGTGTGATGAAGACTGAGGAGGGGACAGGGGGAAGGATGAGGAGGAAGAAGCAGCAGATGCAGAAGTTCAAGGAAACAAAGGGGAGGCTGGAAACAGGAAAAGGTTGTCCCTCCTTGGGTGTCCCCTCCAGGGGTACCTCTGGCTCAAGGCTTACTGGCCATAAGTGGTGACGGATCAGTGCCACAGACAGATCCTCGTGGTGAGCAGCCACAAGAGTGTGAAGCTGCTGTCCCACAGAGGCTTGGCTCAGCATCCCCAGACAGTCCTGCTTATAGCTGCTCCAAACACACCTTTTCTTCAGGTCCCGAGTGTCCCCAGAAAAAGCCACGGGCATCCATTACCGGACTCAACCTTTAGGTTTCTGTCCCCACTCAAGTCTGCCCTCTCCCCCTCCCAAGCGGAGATGTCCAGCCCCCGGGATGTTCCCCCGGGCGCAGGTCCGTGTCACACATCCCCCCCTCCGTGCCCCTCCGCTCCGCCGGGGACTCCCAAGGCGTCATGTCGCGACAGCGCCCTGTCGGGGCAGCAGCCGTGTGTGCCCGCGGGTCACCCCGGGGTCCTCCCGCGGGAGGAAGGGCCAACACACGAGTTCCTATTCATTGTCGCGATGCGCGGTGGTGACAGGCATTTTGTACCGTCGGCCACCGAGGGCAGCAAGGAAATCGATAGGCGATCTCTCCACAGGCTGCGGACACTGGCGGCCCGCAGACAAATTTGCCCCCGGGTGGTCTCTATTGTCCCTTCGCGAAAGGGTCCGGCACCTCGGGGAAGAGGGGCGGTAGCCCCCCCCCCCTCCTCCCCGGGGGTGCTCCCTGCGCCCACGCGTGGGCTGGGGGTTTGGCGTGGCGTGTCGCTCCGGCCAAATTTCTCCGTCAGGCGGGCAGGGAGAGAGCCCGACAGCAAAGGTTTTGGAGCAGCACATGCAATACACCAGCAGCCCAAGCGGCTGAGCGCCGCCGCCGCAGGCGGGCTCCCCAGCAGGGGATTCGGGAGGGGGGGGATTCGGAAAAAAATCCCTAATACTTTTACCTTTGGAAAATTGAAGGGTTTGTTTTGTGGTTTGGGTTTTTAGGCTTTTTTTTCCTGCTACCGCTGCCAAGCCCAGGATTTTGTTTTCTTTCCCAGCATGCGTTGATGACATCACGAAGTGCCCCTTCTTTGTGTGTCAGTGATGTCACCAAGTGCGGCGTGGGGGACAATGGAATCCTGAACTCCGGGCGAGGGCGAGTGGGAAGCGCCTGCTCCTGCTGCTGGTTCGGGGCTGAGCCGGGGGAGGAAAGGGAGGACACAGCTGCTGCTTTAGGGCTGAAACAGGTGAGAGACGGGGAAAGCTGCCGGGGGATCCCTTTGGGCTTGCCGGGGGCGGGGGGGGGGGAGGACGAGGGGCTTCGGGAGGGGGGGGGGGGGGGGGGGGGGGGCCGGGGGGGGCGGCGGGGGGGGGGGGGGGGGGGGGGGGGGGGGGGGGGGGGGGGGGGGCTGGGGGGGGGGGGGGGGGGGGGGGGGGGGGGGGAGGACGAGGGGCTTCGGGATGGGCTCTTTTATTTTTTTTTCCCCCCCCTTACTGCTTTCCGACTGAGACAGGTGAGAAGTTGCTGCTGCTGCCGGAGGGACAAAGCAGGGGAGAAGCTTTGGGGTTGAAACAGTTGTAAGAACAGGAGGAAAACAAGCAGTCGTCCGTGTCCCCTCCACTCCCTCTCCCAGCCCAATAACCTCCTCCCAGCCTTAGGAAACCGGCAATCCCGGGAGCCTGTCCCCTCTCCCAGCCACCTGCCTCGGCCGCGTCCCCGTGGGGCTCTCGCACGGAAGCAGGAGCGGAGCCGGGGGGGAGGGGGGCGGGGGGCGTCCATCCCTCCCTCCCGGACACCCCCGCAGAATACTTTCTGGAGGGTCTCCCTTAAAAACTCAGGATCCCCCTCTGAGCGCCCCTTTCTTGCTACCCCAACACCCGGGGAGGGGGGGACACACCGGGATACGGGGGACTGTGGCTGCCAGGATCTCCCCCTCCAGCCCCGGAACGGGGGGGGGGGGGTTCCGCCAACTGCTCCCCCCTCTCCCTTCCAGCCCCCGCATCCCTGCGAGGGGGCGGCGGGAGGAGGCCCCGTTCCCCGCCGCCCCCCAGCCCCGCTCGGCGGAGGGGGAGGCAGCCAGGGAAGCCATTGCCTGTTTAATAGTTGCTGTTGCAGCACTTCCGCTTCTCTCCCAGCGAGAGAGACACGAGTGGCCAGGCCCAGCCGCACCGAGGAGGAGCAGCCAGACACAAAGGGAGAGGTAGGGGGACGGGGCAACCCCCCCGCCGCCCTCCCCGCCGGCCCTGGGGGCAGGGGCGAGAGGCAGGGCCGGCCGCGGCCCGGCGGTGGGGCGGGAGGCGGCGGAGCCGGGGAATGGCGTGCGGGGGCTGTCAGGTACCGCTGGCCCCTCGTCGCCCGGCCCTGCGGGCCCGCGGCCGGGGGAAGCTCGGCCGGGCGCCTCCCCCCCCAGCTCTCTGCCGGCGGGGGTCAGGGGAGCTCCCCGGGGGCCGGTGTCCCTGGGAGGGAGGCGGCCGTGTGCTGGCCCCACGGCTGCCCCGCCGCTCGCCCCCGGGGCCCATGGCTGTTCCTCCCCCTCCCCCCCGGCTCCCACCCTAAGTCCCCCGGGATGGCCTGCGGGGCCCTTCTCCTCTCCCCGCTTCCCCATCCCCAGCGACGGCTTCTCGCCCCGCTCGGGTGCGGACCTGCCCTCGGTAGCCCACCGTGCTCGCCCTCCTCCCCTGTGCCCCTGAGGTGCCCACAAGGAAACTGGGCTGCCTCCCCCCGGCATCCCGCCTCCTCCCTCCCTACCACCGGCCTGCCCAGGCCCCTTGGCTCTCGCCCCTTGTAGGCCCTGGCCCTTCTTTTCCTTCTCCCCCCCCAGCTTTCTTCCCCGACAACCCCCCCTGCCCAGCACAGACTCTCTGCCCTCGGTCCCCCATTGCTGTTGTGTCCCTCGGTGCGGTGGCCCTTGGAGGGTGCCCTCCACACATCCCACTCCCCATTGAGCTGTTCCCCTTCGTCTCCCACCCCCATGTCCCTGCTCCCAGGGCCTGATCCAGCAGGCAGGGCTTTCCCCACCGTAGGTCACTGATCATCCTTCAGGGTCTCCCCTCTCCCCCATTGCCAGTGATGCCCTGCTTCCATTTTAGGGATGATAATGGTCACCCCCCCACCCCAAGCCCCATCCCTTCCCGCCTCCCCCACGTGCCTCCCAGGAACCCAAAGGACCAAAGCAGTTCCATTTTTATCTCCTACACCCCTAGGCTGGATAGTGGTGGGTGGTGATGGCTTCTCATGTGTGTGCGGTTTGGGGGAGATTAGAAGGAATTGCTTTGAGCTTTCCTGATCACCACCGTCATCCTCGTTCCACTCTCTTCTCCTGTCATTTGGCGCTTGCTTTCTGAAAGGAAGCTTTAAAAGTCCCCTTTGCCCTGCTCTTTGGTGTTACTAGTGCAGGGGAGGCTGCTGCTCCTCCTGCTTCCACCGTGGGGCCTGAAGAGGAGAGGGAGACACAGTACCCTTTAAAAGGAGCGTGACCCAAACACAGAGCGAGATTGTCAGCGGCCTTTCTCTGTGTGTGTCTGTGTTCACTGTTTGTTCCCCACGCCCCATGGTGTCTCCTCTCCAGGTTGGGGTGTGTGGTGGGGGGGTCGCTATGTCGGATGACGATTCGAGGGCCAGCACCAGCTCCTCCTCATCTTCATCCTCCAACCAACAGACAGAAAAAGAGACAAGCACGCCTAAGAAGAAGGAAAGCAAAGTCAGCATGAGTAAAAACTCTAAACTGCTATCTACCAGTGCCAAGAGGTGAGGATGCAGTCAGTTTTCTCACTGATTCTCGACATCTCTCCTTCCTCCTTTTATTTTGCTCCGTTACCCCAGTGCTCCCTTGCTGCTCCCATTCCTTATCTCTAACCCTTATGCTCACGAAGCTGTCATTGTCTCACTTTTTTCAGCATCTGTGCAGTGTCTGCCCAATTTCACTGCCCTCTGCTCTCCCTGCATTGTCCTCCATTCCATCCCAAATATTTTTCTGTCTTTTCTTCCTTTGGGCTGTTACTCTGTCCCTCAATTATTTCTGCTGGCTCCTCCTTTTTCTTTATTAGCATCGGTTATAGGGGTGCTGTAGGTTTGGCGTCTAGGACCTTAACCTTCTCTGCTACTGGGAGCTGTATGGTCCTGAGTAAAGCACTGCATTTCAGCATCAAGCGTTGTAGGTTGGGGTTGATCTAGAGTGGCATTTTTCTTTCCAGGACTTCTCTGGGGATTAATTAATCTTTGTGAAGAGTTTTGAGTTTGCTTGCTCTGGGGGAGCGCACTCCAGTGTGAGTGGTATTATATAGCCCCAAATCTTTTCTGCCGAATATATTACTGTTGTTCTGTCTGCTCACCACTTATATTGCATTTTCTGCATACGGTTGGTTGGTTACTAGAATAAATAACCCACAGCAGGTCCACTTGTCCAGGACATTCTGCTCTGAAGTAGTCTTTGCTCACAGCACAGAGTGGGTTGGTTGTTGGTTTGTTGGCTTTTCTTTTTGAGAATTAAATAATTTTTGTTCCAGAGTAATGTCTACATGGGGGAGAGATGCCTGCATAGAATAGTAATTCCAGAACAGCTGTGTCAGTCAGTTTTCTTCACCTGGGCAGACTGTTAGAGTCACTTATTTTTTTAAAAAAAAAACCCCAAATGGTTATCCTTTCCTATTCTGTGTTTTGCCTAAATTCAGCACCAGCCTGCTCCAGGGAGCTACGCTGACAAGTGGAAGTTTTCAAGCAAACTTGCAGTACTTCAGTAAGAATAATAAACCCTCTCACGGAACAGCTTTGCCAAGCAGTGCAGAGAGGTTGTGTCTGTAGGTGTCAAAAGTGACTGGGGTTTTATGCAAATGCCCTGTCATTGCAACTGAGTTCTCTGTGGCTTTGTAGAATTTAGGCAGTTTGGTTATTCCAGATCTCCATTCAGCAGGTTTCCATGGCAAACTGACATAGATAGTGGCAAGCAGTGTTTATGTGTCGTGCCCTTAACTGTTTTATAAAGAAGGTTGTAAGCTGCCTGATAGTGAAAAGGCTGTGGTTCTCATCTGTGACAAGTGGAAGAGGGGCAGAAGATGCTGGCTGAGTTTAAAGGAGAAGGGAGACAAACTGAGTGCTGGGTGGGGAAATCTGGTGGGGAAGCCTGAGTGACAGTAATGGGACTCCAGGGAAGGGGATGATAGCCGGTTGGGCGTTTTGTGGCAAAAGCAGTGTGAGCCCAGAATAGTCTGGGCAGGGAGGAGAGGGTGTTGGCTGAACCCAGGGAAGAGAGGGAGCGGCTGGAGTCCTGAGGGAGGGACACAGGGATGTTGTGTGGCTCTTGAGGGTGAAGAGAGGGGAGAGCTGAAGGTGACAGAAATGTGCAGGAGCTTCGGAAGTAAATATTCCCCTTCCTTTAAATGTCCTTGGGAATGGCACAGTTATTTGCTCCCTTGGGGCTGGTGTTTTTTCTCAGGATGATGATGGGAGAGAAGCGGGGGGAGGGGAGCCAATTTGGCAATGACTGTTTCTCTGAATGCAGCAAGACTGAATTCCTTTCCAGAGAGCAGTTTCCTCCAAGCACTTGGTGCACCACATTTGCCAGAGGTTTCCCCTTGTTGGCAGGCTGCTTGGCAGAGTAAAGCAGACAGTCCCTGTGCGGCTGGCATCTTTATGGCACTGTACAGCAGTGCACCTCTCTGGTTTGGTGCATGGTGCCCATCTGTTTTTCTGACCATCTCCTTAACAGAGTGCCTGTCCTGCCTAGTGTGTTTGGAGTGGTGGGAGGCTGCAGCTGAGTGCCTCTCTCACGTGTAGCATTGCAAACTGGCGGTGACAGCAAGGAGGACGTGTTAACTGCTATCCCACACAGTGACTTACCTTTGTTCCTTCTCGCTTTTATTGCCACAGGATTCAGAAGGAATTGGCTGACATCACCTTAGATCCACCTCCCAACTGCAGGTTGGTGTCGATTCCTTCCCTGAGGAGGGTGGGGGAAGGCAATGGGCTGAAGTGTGCTGGTGGGTGCTGTCACTGTCCTCAGAGGCTCTAGATAGAGCGGAGGAATGGCTGTTTGTGTGGTTGCCAGTACTTTTGAGAATGCTTGGATGACATTAAATAGTTTCCAGGTGGGGGGCCTCCAGAGAGTAAATGTGTTTTGATACGAGTTTTCTGTTTGGGGAGTTGTTTTGTTTTTGTCTTCTTGAATGATTGCATTTCAATCTGTTATACTGCTTTGTGTGTGTATTTCCAAAACTGGCCTATAAAGAAGAGTGTGAAAACTTTCTCATTGTTTGTTTTTTCTGGTTTATAAATCTAATGCCTGACTGCACTAATCTTATATAAATACGAGTCCTGCCAAGGAAGAAGAGAATAGTAAAATGCTATGAGCTTTTTAACTCAGAGGGTTCTATTGTGAACAGTAACTTACAGTGGAAAAAAGTGTGAATTCATTGCTCAGTGCGTGCCCTACAGGAGCACACGTTTGCTGATGAAATAACAAGCAGGGATATTCCGTTGCCCTTTTATAGAGCAGCTTGTTTTCAAGTATGTTTTAGAAATGCACCGTTTGTTTAAAACATCTAGCAGGTTGATGTGGTTCGTTGCATGGTGGTCCGAGCCTCTTTGCATTTGGAGAGGGGACAGTAGTAGTGCAATAACATCGTTGGTTGTGCTTGTTCATTCAAGAGGAAAGTGGCTTTTTGGTCTGATCTGAATTGGGTGTAGTTGCCAAAGCACAACTCTGTTCCTATCTTCTTGTTGTGGCTGAGACTTGAGGACTTTTGATGTTGGTAATAGCAGAAATCAGAGAAAATTCTGTTTATAAATAACTATGTAATTTTGTTTTTTTAGTACTGAGTTGTTACCCACAAACACACGTGAGCTTTTCTGTCAAAACTTTTTGTTGCTGTTAGTCTGCATGGGGGCACTGGCACAAGAGTTAGTCTGACAGGTCCAGAGCCACCCTTTCAGTACAAGTTCCCAAGGGTCATTATTAAAGAAAGGAGGGGTGGGATGAGATGTTAAGCAGAGATCTGGGCTGATACTAAGATTTTTGTGCTGTTTGGAAGACAACTGATAAACTCTGAAATCTTTAGCCATGACAATATCATTTTGGTGACAGCAATTGACTACCTGAATATTACGACAGCTTCCTGCTCTTGGGCTGGAGGTGTCTGTCTTGCCTGCATCCTGGCTCTGTGTCAGGAAGAAGTCCACCTGCTTCCTCCTCCCACCATATCCTGATTTTCATGGGGAAGAAGCCCAGAAGTGTGGCTTGCTGTGTAGATAACAGTCTGAATGATCTGGGACCACAGTCTGAACTTTGAAAATCTATTCAAAAGTTGAGATAGTGTATAAGTATGTCAGATTTCAGGCTGCTGCTTCTGAAGATGTGTGCAAATAATATTAGAAACCTAATTTGTCCTTGTTTCAACTGGCATCATTCACAGGTAAAGACGAGCTGGCAGACTACCTGCCAAAGTAGAATATGGTGGTGATTTTTTTCTTTTTTCACTTGCGTAGACCACTGAGGATAATGCATTTCAAGGCCAACAGTTGCTTTGTTTCAGCCTTTATAAATATTTCTAATGGCAAAAATTAGCTCATAGTACAAGCAGTGATGACTGATCTTCACCCATAATGCAGTTACAGGTATTCTGCATTCCTTTTGACCTTCAGGTGAGTGACAGTGAAGGCTGGCAACTCTTGCAAATAATACATGAAACTGCTCTAGTCGTTACTGTCTCTTAATATGTTGATAGATAGGAAAACCTGAATGGAGAGGGGGTGTGTGTGACCAGAGGAGTTTTGGTATTGCTCATCTTGGGGTGAAGTCATCCTCCTTCAGTAAAGGTAGTGCTGAGAGCGAAGGAGAACAGCTCTGCTTGTAGCTAACGAGGTTTCAATTGCACAGTCAAGCACTGGGAGTTTGCTTCTCTAGCAACTGGTCTGTAGAAGGGTAAGCAGGTGCTGATTGCCACAACAGTGAGATGAATTTCAGCTATTGCAGTTATGGGGAAATTCATCTCTTGTGGAAAAAAAAAAAAAAAAAAGAAATAGTCAATTTAAAAGTGTGAGGAGTTTAAGCAAGTAAGAGATTCTGGTTGCTGCGTGATGTTTAAGGTTGCCAAAATTTGCTCTGGGGAAGCCTGCTAACAGTATCACTGCTTTCCTTTATTACTTTTTTTTTTTTCCCTTCATATGAACATTATTAGCATGCTGTGAGGGAAGTATTAAATACATAGTTCCAGAACTTAATTTCAATTTCTTGCCTTCATGACTTTGCTTATCTTCACCCTTTCCTCTCATCTTCAGCCCCTCATCTCTCCTATGCCTTTGTGCCCCTAAAGACTTTTCTTGGGTGTCCCTGGAGGGGAGGGCAGCCCTTACACATTCAGGGTACTGGGTACTACCTGTTCTGCTGTCAACTTCAGGGGTGCCAAAGTCTTAGAAGTCATGTTTGAAAATGTGCATCCAAAACTGTGTCCTGTGTTATGTTGGAAATGTTATATTCTTTTTTTCTACAGGATGTTTGGTTTTATATCCCTTGACACCCTCTTTGTATTTTCCCCTGTTCAGTGCCATGCCTGGTATTTCACAGCAGTTTATTGTTGGCCATGTTTTAATTTTTGGCCTCGTTGCAAAGTGCTCTTCTTCTCCCAGTCTTAATTGCAGTAATGGGAGTTCAAGATACTTAACACATCCCAGAGCAGCTCGGCATATTGAAAGAAAAAGCTTTAGGTTGTAAATGATTTTTAGTAAGGACTGTTTTATTTTTCTTCTTATAAAACACCACATATAAGATGCTATTACAAATAATGAAAACCATTTGAAATTTCAAACATAATAGCTTAAAAACAAATGAGTTTCATTTTTATTTTTGTAGCATGCAGTGACCATATTCTCATGACTGTAACCCACAGATCATCTGTGTTTAAAATAAATAAATAAATAAAAGCCCCCAAACCCAACAAAAACCCCAAACCCCAAGCACACTCAACACCCTGTGATTGAGCAGCTGTGTGGGTTTTACACACATGTGCGTAATACGAGGGGAAGTTTATCCCAGAACTACTTCTCTCCTCAGTGGTCTCCTTCCTTCTGGTTTTCCATAGCTTGCCTGTGCCCCCCAGATGTTTACCTATGCTTGTCTCTCCTTGACTGCTTTATCATCCCATTTGCCCCTCGTGTTTCCCTCCCCAGGCTGTGGTTTTGGTTTTACTCAGGTTAATGCAGTTGCTTGTACAGAGGTGCGGGGTATGTGCATGGAAATGCAGTATATGTTTGGCCTACATTTAAAAATTATATAATTTTTTTGGACTTGAAGATATTTTGAAAAAGATATATTTAATACACGTCATGAATTTGTGAACACTCAATGGAGGCAATGCTGTCCTGTTAAGTGTCCTGGTGTAGTATGTATGTAGCATTTCCCTACACCTGAATGGTTCTTACCCTCTTCATCTTTTTCAGTGGACTGTCACTCTGGAGGTATTTAATTTTCTGTTGTCTGCAAGACGATTTGACTCCTGATATTAATACAGAGTTATGAAAGTTAAATGTGGCTTTCAAGTTCAAAAGGTGGTTAGTGGTTCATATGAATTGGAGAATTAACTGTTTGGACCTGAAGTATTTAAAATCTTTTAAGAGGGTACCAAGCAATCACTTTTCCTACTTCGTATTATATCAGAAAGTTATAACTCTTGTTTTAGAACTCAAGGTATGTAAAGACTTTGGACTTTTGGGCTTCTCTGTGTATTAGTGATAGAGAAGCATGTCATGTCTTTGCATTGGATTATTAAAATCTGTGTACACGGCTGTCAAAATATAGTTCCATCTTGCTACATAGTGAGATCTGATCTTTCTTTGTAGGTAACACTTGTGAGTATTGTGCCCAAAGCTTTACTTCTGTCATTGTGACAAGGTTTCCAAAGCTTTAACGGAAGTTAATTGAAGCTTTAAGTACTATTTATTCTCTTTATGTCATTTCTTTGACCTCCACATCTAAGCATCTCCTGATAGTAAATTTGCTAATTGCTGTGAGGTTATGAAAGAAATGTTTTTCTCCATTTTAGGGATGGGGAGCTGCAGCACACAAAAACCAAGTGACTTGTCCAAGGTCATGCAGGAAGTCTGTGGCAAAGTGGAGAAATGAATGTAAATCTCCTTTGTTTCGGGTAACTCGCAGCTGAGCCGTTCTCCTGGAACTGTGTGTGTCAGTTGCGTTATGAGCAGGGCTTAGAATTTGTGCTTTATTGGGTGTCTGGCATTGACTCTATGTAAGCATGGTAATTTCATGTTATTTTTCCCATCGGTGTAGAGGGACCAAAATGGATCCTAGCTAGAATAAATTTTTTTTTAATCTTTCTTCCCCAAACTAAAACAAGTCTGGCTCAGCATGTCTCAGTAAGTCCATATAGGTAAGAGCAGCTGTTACTTAAATAAAAATGATTTAAAAATCTTTACTGAAGGAGGTTTTTGCCTGCAAGGCTTACCATCGCTTCAGAGTGAATGCTATCACAAATTCATTATTTAAATAATAATAAAATACAGTTGTGTTTCCTGGCTCTTTCAGCCCTTTTTTTTGTAAATTCACAGAATAAGGACCAGATCTCCCTCAGACCCTTGGGAAAGTTAACTGTCAGCACTTAATAAATATATGTATCAGTATAGATAGTGAGGAGGAGTGCTCTCTGCTATAATGTGTGGAATATTCATAGTTCTTAAAACTTCTCTCTAGCCAAGAAATCTTAATTCCACATTGCGAAGTCTACAGACAATGTGCAGCTCAAAGGCTGTTTTGAACTCAATAGTTTCATATTATAATTAATGTTTTTCATCTGCATACCATGGAAGTCTGGTATTTGTTTTGATTACACTTGTTTTTATGGTGCTAGTAATTTTTTGGAAATGTATTTTCTCAGTACCCCCAACTCCAATAATGCTTTAAATGTGTTTGATTTTTAAATCGAGTGTTTTATCTAAGGATTGATTATCACTGTTAAAAACAACACTGACATTATAGTTTATTATACTTGGAATAGTCCTTCCTGAACTTAGCTATATTCTAGCATAAACTTTGTGGTCTTACATTTTGTAATTAAAAAGCTTGATTTTGGTGTGACCCTTTTTTTTTATTATTAATATGCACACTGAAATTTTTAGATCAAGAATGACACAAATACTGGGGTTTACTTGTAGAAAGAAAAAATGCAGGTAATATTTAATGAAAATTGTCAGCTTACAAAAGTGGTTTTAGCGCTTTTTTTCTTTCCCCCTGTCCTTCCTGTTTCTCTGAAATGTGAATGTTTTTTATGAGAAGTTTCCAGGCATAGAATAGGAAGGGCCTTCATAATTAATGCTGTGTGTAGTTGAAAAATATCTTTTGTCATATAAACTACCAGTGGTTCAGCATTCCCTCCCCCCCTTTGTTTGGCACATGATCCCTGGAGAAATAACTCTTCCTTTTGAAATGGTGTATTAACTAATTTAGAGATCCTCTGCAGCTGTGTATGGTGTAGCTTGCAAACCATAAAAATAATACCATTTCTACACTCCGTGAATTCAAAGTATGTGTAGGTAGCAGCTCCTGCAGGCGAAGTCCTCTGCCTGACATAGACAGACAATAGCTGCACAGGAGCAGCTTCTTTACTGTGGATTGATTAGTTACTATTACAGGAATTCACCTTTCTGAAGATATTCCTGGTTTTATTTTTTGTCTCCCTTTTAAAAATCAGAAACGTTTTAATGGCCAGGCTCCTCGGGCACCATGGTAGGAGCTGGCTGATGCTGTGCTAGATTTTGTTTGGCACATCCTGGCTTAGTAATTCCCAAATGAACTGCATTCTGTGCTCTTGCATGCCAAACATCAGGACGATGAATCTTGAGAGCGGCTGTGAAATTGTATCATGTCTAAGAACAAAGAGGATTGAAATCCCTTCTGTGCACACTCTCTTGTATACCACTTAATTTTATTATTTGAGTTTCAGCTTCACTGCCCTTGGAGGGCACTGTGCAACTGTTTTTATGATACTGCATATATGTTTTATCTGACAAAAGTCTAATATTTCCTCTTGGTTATGCAGTCTTTAATTTGGTTTCGTTTCTGTTGTATTCCAGCTCTGCCTGGCTAGATTTTTATATTGGATATGTGTATAGCAGCAGGTGTTATGACTGGTTTTATTTCAAGAAATACTCATGATACACGTGTGGTACTTTATAGACATATAGAGGAGACACTGTGTATGGAGTATTTATACTTTAAAGGCTTGAATCTGTCTTGTCTTTTTATATGGAGAGAAATTATCCACAGAGAACTGGCTAGTCCAGGGGATTGAGAAAGTGATAGGGGACGGTTTTGAGCTTGAGGATTTCCACAAGGGCAGGTTGCTAGTGACTGAGAGCTTTGTGGTTTTCGAAGAATGGGTTGGTCTTGAGAGCCGGTAAGATGCCATCTGACACGATGTTAACTTTGGCCCTGCTGCCGGCAGGGGTTGTGCTGGGAAAGGAGATAGAGCTCGCCTGCCCCGGTACAAGTTATGTCAATGGACTGAGGTTATCGATGAGTCAGGGCAGAGCAAAACTTCTGCAGCCTTTGCCTCCACTCTTCTGTAATTGTACATGAAAGACCAGCCTTCCCTACAGCACCTCTCTAAAAGTATTTAATATTCTAAACAAAAAGATGATACTATTTAGTGTGAATGGGTTAAGAGATTATCGTACATCTGTGCAGACTTGCACACCACATACAAAGTTAAGGGCTATGCTTTCTCCACCAAAGAAAGTGCTTTAAACTAGGTTAAATTAATGATGTAATTTAGTCATTACAGTAGAATCGTGCCAATCTGTACATTTATTTGAGTGAAATAAGTTTGTACTTATTTTTCCCTCTGAGGCTTAACAGAGAAGGTCTAAATACTGACTTCATTATTTTACCAGATGAACTAGAAAACATGTATTGTCAAGTACTATAAATAAGCTACAACTGTCAAAATAAACACTGTGCACTCTGGAATTCAGAGGGGTTTTCTTCTTTGTTTTGCCAATTTGCAAATTTCAGCAACATGTAATTGTGGAAAGTTTAATGGTTACTGCTACTACTACAGTGCATTTAGTACATGTTTTCTGTGCATGAGGGGCTAATTGGCATTGCCAGGAGAATATATCACAGATCTGTATGTTTACAACATTCAACATGCAATCTTTTATTATTCTTTTTTTTATTAACCTGGTCTCTCTGAGATGGGAAGTGGTAGGGGAGAAAAGGAGAATGGGGCATGCAGATTGTAGCTCAGGGCAGATGTGGTGTTTGCTTCCCCCTGCTCCCTCCAATCTCTTCCATGATTTCACAGTGAAAATATGGATCGGGTAAGATTAGGTTGAGCTGTTCTGAGAACTGGGTCCAGGCCAGCTCATTTGTTTAAGAGAAAAAACAAAGTAATTGGATTAAAGAGGCTGTACGATTAATGATGTGGAGTCCTGTTAAAGTTCTTTGCCTGTGTGAATCAGTGCAGAATTCAGGTCTTGATTCCTCCAGGGATTTCAACTTTTACAGTCAAAAGTGAGTGTCAACCAAATCGGTGTGTTAGCAGATGTATTTTGCACTTTCTTTATATTGGTGTAAATGATTGCTTAAGAGATTTCTCGTCTTTCCTCGTGAAGCTGCTGGAATTCCTGGAAACACAACGAACCTTGAACTGGTGCTGAAAATTGTAAAGGCAATAGTAAATGCTCTGGGTTAGAGGAGAAGTGCCTCCTGGAGTGGTGGGCTGCTAATATTTAGTGCTCTTGCTGCTATGAGTGTTTGAGCAATAGATTTTTGCTGGTGAGCTAATTCCAGTGTCTGTTAAGGAGAAATCAAGAGAGAGAGGTCTCTCTTTTTTTTGTTGATGCCTAGGATCCAACAGAGAGGTGCACACAGGAGTGAAAAGACCCACAAACATTAAAAATTAATTCTGAAATTGAAGGTATCTTTTCACAATATTGGAATTGATGAGGAGAAGAAAAATACTTCTGGTATGGCCTCAGAACTTTGTCAGTTATTGGAGCCAACAGCAAAGCTCCAGGGCAGTGGGGATTGTTATTCAAGGAAGCCTGTCAAGGTCTCAAAAGTTTTACATGCACTTTAGCATCCTAAAATTTCAGTGAAGGTACTTAACTTAGATGATTGCTGTTATTGGTCTGTCATAAATTTGAAATTTTCAAGTGGATAACTTCTAGAAAGTTTCAATGTGTTATCTGGTATTCTTAACAAGTGTAGACTGCTCAGAGAAGTAGCCTATAAATGGTGGAGAAAGTGCATTATATGTAATTACAGCCATGTTTAACTGTTGCAGATGGTTTTGAAAGATTGGTGCAATGCGTACAGTTATAATAACAGTTTTAAAGCAACTGTAGTTGCTTTAACTATAGTATCAATACTATAGTATACCACAAAAGGTCATTTCATTGGAAGTTTCTGATCAAACTGATTGTTTTAATACTACATTTGAATGTTATTTCCTGTATGTCTTGATAACCTTTTTAAAGGAGATAAATTAGGTGATGCAGGCAAGCATTTATAGTTGGTGTCCTCCTTGACTTTCTTGTAAGCTGTTTATCAGTAAAGAATTGTCAAGTTTTGGTTTTGATGGAGTAAGTCTTAATTTGAGAATCTCATCATATATTGTGCAGCTTCTGATAAAAGTCTTTGTGCTTATTGACACTTGGGGGAATGTGGGAGGTAGGGAAAAGATTAAAAGCTTTACATAGCTGTGTCATAAATAAAATTTCAAAATGTCATGAATCTGCCTACAGTTCACCATTGCATCAAAGTTGTGGCTGTATTTTCCTTTCTACCTTAATTCCAACTTCAACAGCACCCATGTGATCTGGGAAACCAGGCAAGAGGACCTATAGTAGTGACAAGAGTCACTCCTACATCCAGGAGACTTGGAATGTAACTAGTGTCAGGCTTTCAGCTGCCCTACTGTTTGTCCTCTAGTAACATCTATTGACATTTTAAAACGTTCTTTAAAATAGCTTTTTTTTTCCCTTTTTTTTTCCTTTTTTTTTTTTTTTTTACCATCCTCTCACTCCCATTATGAGGCTAGTCAGATCACAGACATTGATAAGACTGAGAGAACGAATGAGTTGCAGGTAAAGAACAGAAAAGAACACAAACCCACTGAAGGCTGAAGAGACTTACGTTCCTATGGACAGCAAGATTGTGCAAGGCATTAATGGTGAATGTAAGGGATAGCAGAAAGACATGGCCTGTCAGGGTGGCTGAGGGAATTTTGCACTGGTTGCCGAAATAGTTGCAGCAAAGGTAGAAGCAGAGACAGACTGACTCTTTTTCTGCTCTAGCAATTTAGCTCCACTTTCTTATTGCCTTCTATATTATGGAGCAGAAGAGACAGGGCATCCTCCTCTTGAATGGGCCATCCGTGGGCCAGATTTTTCTAGGGCACAAGTGAATTTTTAAAACAGGCAAGCATGTAAACTGCAGCAATAGTTTTTGCTGTGCTGCTTGGGTTACACCCCTACCTGGGAGGCAAACTATTCATACAGCAATAAAGCAAATGCATTTATACAAGCTTACCCTGTTTGCAGTGTTCTGTAAATCAACAAGGCACAACCTACTATATATTGAAGAATACAATGCGTGTAACATGTGCCCAACTGTATCTTTGTAGACCTCCTTGAATGACTACACGAGCCGTGTGTGGCTCTTGACCCATGGACTCCCCTCCTCTATCTCTAGAAGTGCATGAGCAAAATGTGAAAAAAACAACAGTAAGGAGTGGGAAAAGAAAGTTAGGGGAGTGATAGCAAGACAGAAGCAGAGGGATAGAAAGGCAGACATAAAAGGGGTAGGAAAGTTAAAAAATTGCTTGAAACTCAGTCAATCCCAATCAAGTAGACTAGTATTAAATTTAGGAAGTTTCAAAATTAATTTGTTGAAGATCTTGCAAACCTACAAGGAGCACACCTTGCTTTCATAGCAACTGGAAGAGAAGCATGACAAGAACTGTTATTCAGTGAATTCCATAATACTAGAAACAGAGTTATTCACTGAAACTGTTAAGGAGATTATTTTAGAACAGACTAAGTCCTTTTACCCAGCAGGCAGTGGAGTTCTGGAAGCTGTTCCTGCAGGAGGTCGTGGAGGCAAATAGTTATCAGCATACTCAAAAATGGGCTGAACAAATTCATGGGCAACAGGTCTATAAAACAGACTGAAAAAGGAAAGTCAGGGTTATACTCTTTACAACCCTCAGGTTGTACCTCCCTAATCCAGTGTCTGTGGATGCTGTGGGAGTACAAGGGGGATGGGTTGTTTCCCTGTTCCATTTGACATTGCTTTTAGCCACAGAAAGCATTTAACTTCTGCCCTTTATGGAACAGTTCCCACCTCCCTTCTTTTTACCCTTTGCTGTTTAAAACAAGCCATTGTTTCCTGTCAGCCGCTTCTCCTTGCCTTTTTTGAAGGGTTAACCTTCATGCTTTTGTCTTGCTGAATTTAGATTGTAAAATTTTCAGGGCAAATACTTCTCTCATTTTTGTCTGTGTTTGCAGAGTGGTGTGTAAATTTCCAACTATGTTTAAATGTTTTTTAATAGAAAGTAGGTTTAGTCCTTGGGCTTGTAGATGTCTCCCTATCCCTACTTCCCCAAAAATGAAGTTCTGCTTATGTTGCGACACTGCATTATTTTTTTTTGCTTATCTGATTGAGGTAAATAAGCGAGTTGTTTTATTCAGCAGCTATTGTATTATCTTGAATATGTGATTTGGTTATTTTCCAGTTTTATGCGCATCAAGGTTATCACAGCTGTTACTTGATGATGCTACTACATTGTAATAGGATAATGTGTTTTAAGATATATTAGTGTTGGGGTTTTTCTTCTTCCTGGCTAGTGGCAGAGAAATAATAAAGGTGTCTGACAGCTAATCTCTTTCTTTGTTGTCTTTGAACTCCTACTTCACCTTCCATCTTAATAACTAGGAGGACTGTAGTTATTTGTTAGGGAAATATTAGTTAAATTTCAGAGCTATTACATGTGCTGAGACATCCCAATTTAAAGTACTTAATATTCAGTGTGTGTACTTAACTTCTAATGACTATAAATATTATGTTGCATTTGAGGTTTTATAATGTATCAGGTATGTCTTGTACATTGTTTTTTCCACAGAAAATGCAAATTTTCTAACCCATAGATGATGCAAGCTGTATTTTCTACGTTGCTTTACCAGGATTTTTGCTTTGCTTTTCATAGTTGAGTCTTATTTATAAAAAGATGTGAAGGTCAGTCAAATAATTTAGCCATTTAGCCAATATTAGTCAAATAAATCAAGATTGCTCAGATGCACGTTTCACTGCAGTCCTTAGTAGCATAGAACTAGCTATTAGGGCATCTTTAATAACTGGTACTGGATCTTGTCAGAAAGACTGAAAAGTAGGAATTGGACAGTGGAGCCTTTGTACGGGAACGCGTTGCGGTGGGGATGCGGTGAACGAACTGGGTCCAGCCACAAGCTGTAGCAGCAGAGTGAAGGGCTGAGGGCAAGCGGGGCTGTGCTGTGACCTGTGTCATGGTTGACCCAACAGCTGGGTGGGATTTGTTAGCAATTCACGGCTTAGCTTAAAGAGAGATAAGGAGGAAGTGCTTATTGGGGTCTGGGAAGAAGACTTGTCTGTTACCAGGTGAAGTCTGCTCTATTTGCAGCAGTCTCCGTTGATCAGAACAAATGGGAGGTAAAAGGATGGAGCTAGAGTATATGGCTAAACTATGACACAATGTAGGGTGGGGTTTGATGTGACCCTTAAAAGCTGAGAAGAACAGGGGCAAAAAAATGCATTTTGCCAGATCCTTTTCCAGTAGTAAATCTGCTGATCTCTTGCACGGATTCTCAGCTCTCTCTCTGTACTTCTTTCCTAGGCTCTCTTCATTACAGTCCAGTGTGTCCCAAGTTACTGGTGTGGTTTAAGACCTAGTGTGCCTGTTCTGGCCCATGGAGCTGGGTCCCTTTCTGTATACTGTCACAGGCTTGTAAGGAACGATGCTGGTGTCTCCTGCCTCCTTATCCTGCTGAGCAGGTTCTGGCTCTTGCGCTTTCATGATGGCTGCACTGATCCTTCAGCAGTAAGTCATTACATCTGTCAAAATCTGCAGCCCGTGCCTGCAGGGAACTGAAGAGGCAAGGTTGTCCTGTTGACAGAAAGAAAATGTTTAGGAGGAAATAAAAAATAAACTGACAGAACCATTTTTGTTTTATGAATTTACTTGCAAATGAAGTAGCCATGATCAGCTAAATTGTTGAATGTGTATTTAGATTACTTTTTTTTAAATTGCTTAAGAATTCAAGTCACAAATCAGAGGAGCTTGATGAAAAGGGAAGAGAAAAGTGTTTTTAAAGTACTTAAATTGGCACTTAGAATAACCCCAAATGCAAAGTATACATAAGAATTTGACATTTGTCATTATTTATGTGGTACTCTTTGGTCATCGGAAAAGTGTATTTTATCATCTTTGAAAGGTTTCTAGGCAAGAGCTTGCATCCAAACTTCACTTTGGGCTTATGAGGACATTTGACATGTGCAGTAGGTGAGCTTGTATGAGCAGCAGGCAGCTGTATGCCAGGCAAATGAAAGATTATCTGGTCAGTATTTTTACTAATCTTTCTCTCATGTACACATTGAATGACGCATCTTGAAAGCCATCTAGTTGCTGTTTTAGCAAGTGCTTTTTTTTTTTTTCAGAGGGAGAATTTTGTTTTCTGGCTATTAAAATAGTAATGGAACTGTGATGTTTGCTTAGATTGGCTTTCCTGGAAGATGACTTGTCATAACCTAATGACACACAAGGTCAAGTGCTAAATTTCAATCCTTGCTGGAGATAGAGAATGAACTGTGTCCAGAAATAAGTGGTGAGCTTGAGGTCACTAGAAGAATTGTGGGTTTTAGTGTACAGTATGTATGATTTACCATTCTTTCTTAAAACGTGCCAGACTCTTTATTGAACTACATGAGCAGCTTGAGTGTTTTCTGTATAACCAATGACTTTATTTTTCTCAGCTAGTTATACACAAAGCCTTTTTTTTTTCTTTCTTGTTTTATTTATTAATTATGCTGAGGCAGCTGGATTAAAGAGTGCATCTTCCTTTTGGCTTCTTAAAGTAAGATCTCTCTTTCTTTGTTTAGTGTTCTGAGTTTTATATAGGGTTATTTTCTAGTACGGGTGATATAATATGATTATGAAGTTATCCTCTCTTCCAAAGGGTCATTTATGTAATCTCTGGTCAGTAAGGAGAAACTCACTTTTGACCTTTCTGTCTCTTTGGACCCATTAACCGTTGGACAGTGGTGCTTCTAAAATTGCTTAATTGTTCCAAAGAGATCATTTGTGCTTACTCTGTTATTGCCATTTGATGCTGTGTCTCAACACACTGCCAAAAACCCATGGTATATTACACTTTTATTGTTATGTAAAGCAGCTGTAAAACAAACAGTGTGGTTGTGTAAGTGTATTTGAAATCTTTGCTATTGGCTACTTCCCTTTACTTTTTTCCCTTTATGTCTCTAACTTTTACATTTATAGTTTAGCCACCGCAGGGATCTAATGAAAAGCAAACATATAGACAGTTTGTTTAAAAATAATAATAATGCCATGCACAGATTCGTGTTGCTTCTTTATTCCTATTTGTTATCCTGTTTCACAGTACGAGAAGGGGTAGGGCATGCTCTGCTGGGTTTGGGGATTATTTTTTTGGTGGGAGAATTGGGGTTTTTGTTTTCTCTGTTTATGGGTTTGACTGTTTCAGTCTTCTGATTTTAAGAAACTTCAACAATTGTAGAGCAAGTGACCATATAGCAAAGAAAGAAAGGAAAAAGATAAATTGAAGTGCAGCAAGACATTGATCTAGATGAGGGGAAGTCTGTTGAACTGTTCCGTTTTTTTTAATACTTGCATGCCTGTAGGGAATCAATGTTGTGTGCACCCTTAGCACCCTCACAGGATTATGAAAGGTGGTTTTTTATTTTATGTGTTCAAGCTTCTCTTTATTAGTAGTACTGAAGAAAAGAAGTGCTTAAATTATCCTACATTTTTGATTCTTTCTGTACCTCTTTTGGTATGTAGCCGAACTGCATGTCTCAGGAGTAAAATTATGACATGCATATATTTATTAAGGGTCTAGCTGTAGCTGTTTACAGTAAGAGTACTTGTTGAGATGATGAGTCTCTTGATCATTCTTTGGCCTAGTGGGAAAAGTGTGTAAAAACAGCACAACAGCCACCGGGCAGCTTCTCTCACAACTTTTCATCCATGTTGGTCACAGCTGCTAAGACATTTTTAATAGAGAGACTTTTTCTTAGTATAATCTATTTGTCTACTTTAATTGGAGCTCACATCCTGCTTTCTACTCTGTTCAGAAAGATACCTGAACTCAGGCCCCACTGAGCCAGAGCTGCCTTCCTTCTGTGGCCTGTGCTGGGGGAGGCATACCTGCTTGTTGGGGGTCTGCCATACTTGGATTAAAGAAACAGAAACAAACGATAAAGATTAAAAGATGCTCAGGAGGGGAATGTGTACTTGGATTTTGCCAGCGGTTAAAGGTAAATCCCTTACAGTAAGGAAGGCTCTAAATAGTGATTCTCTATATGTGTTTTTCAGTAGGTGAATTGTTCAATGAGAATGAGAATATAATACAGCTGCCAGTCTTCACCTTTGAAATAAAATAAGTAGATTTTAGCTTGGTTTTTATTTTGGCCACCATTTCATTTTGCAAATTATGAGGTAATTAATGATAATTTACAAATTACAATATAAGGGAGCAGTGTTATATCTGATCTGCTTTTTGTCAGTGTTGTGTTCAGAGCGTGCGTGTGTGTGCAAACACACATTTTGTATTCGCTTACCAGAGTGCAGATACATTACTGAGAAAGTGAAAAGTTATTTTTTCTTTACTTTTCCCATCCCAAATGCACAGAAATAGCAGTATGGAAAAGAATTATTGTAAGATCAACTTTTATTTTCTTCAGCATTTAACTTGACTTGCAGAAGTTGCCTGAATACACATTTTTCCTAAACTCTGAACATTGCATCACCCAGGAGAAGCACACATGGGAGAGTCTCTTAAGCAGCGGCAAAACAGAATCTAATGATAACACTGACTTGCCACAGTTAATACCAGTGGTATAAAGGGTAAGGCTAATATCCTTGTCATGACTGAGAGCAAAAGGTGTTAGCTGGGATCAGTGCTGCAATATTGTCTATTCTTGTTATCATTCTGTAGCAAAAATGATATTATCATTCTTGATCTGCCATTATGGAAGACTATATAGGGTTGTGTGCGTTCTGAACAAATGTCTAAGCAAAGGGATTGAAGTAGGCTAATTCTCTTTTATCAAATCTGAGTGGTCTCTCTGCACTTCTACAGTATTATTACGGTAGCAGTAGCTATTTGTTTTAGCTGCCAGTGAACAGAGTTAGTACAAATTTTGTGTGTCTGCATTCCTGTGTGCATGTTTATATACGAAATAGTGTCCCTATAATAGATATAACTGTACCTTTATCACCCAAGTTTGTCAAAAGATGTATGATGTTTTTAGAAAACTCAATCTGAGTGTCATCACACTCAATTAGGACACCTCATTTTCTATTTCACCCACCTGGCTTTTCTTTTTCCATCCAATCCTTCTGTCAGCAAGTTAGAACTAATTGCACTCTTGTGCCCGTGGCTAATCATAGCAGTCTGGTAGCTTTTCCTCCGATCTTTGCAAAATTTTGACTTGAAAAAATGGACTTCTCGAGTATGTCAGGACACTATTTGTTTCATAAACTTCATTTGTTTCATACCTTTACACATCATCTGGATTAGAGCTTTTTATTGTCAACAAGAGTTTATCTGCTCCAGAAATTTGTTTTCAAATCCTCAAAGCTGATCACATACAGCTGATGCCTTTTCATGTGTAACTAATGTATATTAATTATGCTGATTTAAAGATCAAGGGTCCCATGATACTGCCAAATGAAGCACTGCAATGTAAGTGTATTTTTCCTCAAGTATAGTGTCATTTCCATTAAACATAAGCACAAGCAGATTATTCAAAATGAAGAGGTTGTAATCCTCATTTAAGTAGCATAACATAAAAGGACTGATCTTGGACTTCTCAGATGTGTTGGTTTTGTATTTGTCCTTCTGAATTATGATCCTGTTGTGATTTTCAGTGCCTGGCAAATATCATAGAATCATAGAATGGTTTGGGTTGGAAAGGACCTTGAAGATCATATGGTTCCAACCCTCTTGCCATGGATAGAGAGGGTTCCTGCCCTTCCAGTGGACCAGGTTACTCAGACCCATCCAGCCTGGGCTTGAACACCTCCAGGAATGGGGCAGCCACAGCTTCTCTAGGCAACCTGTTCCAGTGCCTCATCACCCTCATAGTAAAGAATTTCTTCCTCATACTTAATCTAAATCTCCCCTCTTTAGTCTAAAACCATTACCCCTTGCCCTACCACTACATTTTCTGATGAAGAGTCCCTCCTCATCTCTCCTGTAGGCCCCCTTCAGCAACTGGAAGGCTGTTTTAAGGTCTCCCCGGGACTGCCTTATCTCCAGGCTCTCTTCTCTAGCCTGTCTTCACAGGAGAGGTGCTCCAGCCCTCTGGTCATCTTCATGGCTTTTATGGACTCAATCCAACAGGCGTACGTCTGTCTTATGTTGGGGACTCCAGAGCAGTACTCCAGGTGGGGTTTCACTAGAATGGAGTGAGAGCTCTCTCAACCTGCTGGCCATGCTTCTTTTTAATAATCTTCCAGCATGCTTTATGCGTACTTGACAGGTGGCTAAGGTTTAACACAGAAACTGCCAGAATTCTGAAGTAATTTTTTTCCTGCATTCTGTGGTTTTATTTGAATGACTTGATGCTAGTTTGGATGCCACTAACTGCAGCAATGTCTCAGTCATTAGAAGGTGAGGGAAGTTGGAATTGAGCTCAGTAAGCCACAGTGAATGCTGGTATTGGATCTGAGAGTAATTAACTTTTGTATTTATGGATCAGCCCTACAGTCAAGGTAATGCAAAAGTTCTGTAGTTTCTCTGAATTGTCCTTTTCTGTCCTGAAATAACTAAATCAAGCCAGGTTTCCACTGAAATTGTAATGCCAGTACCATCATTCTGACATCCAGTGAAGGTCTCTGAAATCTACTTCCACTACTTTAATAAATTTAATGCCTCTACATAGACATCCCTGTTTTATTAAATGTTTTGGTTGAAGTCATGCTTGTGTTTGGTGCAGCTTTTACCCAGGTAATGGTAGCTATGTGCAAATATAGAAGCACACCCTTCCTGCCATTGCCCAGAAATGTCACTGCAAAATTGTGGTGTTGATCCATTTTAAGCCATTCATCCATGGCCCTGATGACGGGACCCGAGAACTTGCTTATGGTCAGAAAGTCATTTGGAACTGTTGACTGTAACATCTTATACAATGAGGTTTAAAATAGCATGCTGAGTATGGGTGGTATTGGAGGTTCAGATAACATTACATGATAGTTTCTCTTTTGCTTTTTTGTCCGTCTCCCTCACTAGCATCTTCAGCCATATGTGCTATATTTCATTTGGTTAGAGTTTGTGGTTGGTTGGTTGGTTTGTTTTTTCTTCTTCAAGTATAGGTGTTGAATAGGGGACCATTTTTTAATACTTGTAGTACTTGTTTTCTCATGTTCTCTCATAAAGCTCTTGCTCAGAGTTGGTAAATCTGAGTTTCTTTATTTCCTTTACTTGTTCATCTTTCCCTGATTCTTCTAGTAGGTGGGCAAGTTTACTCTGGAAGAACACAATCAGAATGAAATACTTCAGCCATTTATTTAACTGTAAGCTTCATGCTGCACTGCGTGTAAAGTGTAAAATAAAGTAAATTGGAAACATCTGTTTTCTTTTTCTCATAGCAGAAGAACAAAGAGATATGTTCTATTGAAATTAAAGGTGGCAAATATAAGTAGTAAAAGGAAGGTATTATATGTGTCTTTCACACATATAATTAGTCTATGGAACTTAATGTCACAGGAAATTATTAAGGCCAAGAACGTAACAGAATTTGAAATAGAATTGGGCAGGCATACAGCTCTTGTGAATGTTCAAATTCAGTCTTATTAATTATGGTGATTTTGGAGCAATATTAAACCCATGCTCCTAGGCTTAAGCAAGTTTATCTTTAGATGTTGTTCCTTTGAATTAAACGTGCCTATGGACTGAAAGTTACTTGAATTCTGAGCATTACATGGAAGTTTCTTTGTCTGTTCCCAGCTTGTACATATGCAAGCATTTCTCTCCCTCCTTTCTTCCACATACGTGTGTACACACCTGTCTTATATCTCTTTGGGTCTGGATATTCTCTTCACATTTTTTTCTTTATCCCTTTTCATGACACTTTTACACATGCCAGAAATGACCATTATGTACCATGTCTGATCAGGTTGCACGGGAATGCCTATGGAAATGACCTACAAAAGTGAGCAATAGAATCCAAAGACTTATGAATGATTAATACCTACACAGAGCAAGAGCCACAATGTTGATTAAACTTGAGTATGCTGTGATGAGTGAAATCACTGTATTTCTGTAAAGGAAGTGATGATGTTAGCAGGCTCTTTACCATGTCTGGCTTTTTAATAAGTGGCACTTCAAGTTATGGAATTAATTCCACAACTGGAAGAATATCGGGAGTGAAGTAATAAATATGTTAAAAGGTTTGACTATTGTAGTTGACATTTATGCCTGCAAATCTCAACAGGGCTTTAAACCACACAGTTAGAGTTCCTATACTTTGCGGGCAAGGAAAAGAAATACCTTCTTGATATGCGAAAGTTGGGGGTTTTTTTGTTTAAAAAAAAAAAAAAACAAAAAACCCCAAACATCAAACTCACGTCTGTAGTATCAGAAAGAAAAGAAAAAAGTAGTTGAGGAAAAGCTTTATAGAAACAATAATTAGAAATCCCTGGGCATTCACCAAAATATTCCTTCAGAATCTCTTCTTGGGAGTTGAAGAAAGGCAACTTTCTTGAATAGATCATGTGGCTTTAAAGGAAAGAACCTTAATGTCTCCTTTAGAGGAGTTCAGCTCTCTGCAGAGCTGTGGGCATTCCTTTGTAAGGTTCTGTTCTTCTGTAATTTTCTAAAAACTACAGCCAGATTAATGAAAGAAGCAAAGCTTGTTGCTTGCTTCTAATATGCTCAGCAGCAGCATTGATTGATAACAGACTCGTAGAGTTTATTCTTCCATAAAGAATACAGGATGCAGAAGCAACAAGGACGCTTTCAAAAGTGTGCTTTGATGACACTAAGTGTGAGAATGAGGAATGCCATAATTACTGACTGCACTAAGTGTGATGAAGCAAAACCCCAATCAAAGTGCTTTGCAGCAATCTGCTTTTTTCAGTCACTGCTGTTTTTTTCCATGTTCCCAAAAGAGATTTCTCGGTCTTGCATTGCATATGAATTTGTTCAGCTGAATTTGATGGAAGTTTTGTCATTGACTTCAACTAGCCCACGCTGATACGAAAGTACTGGCTTCCAGAAGGACGCTTGACAAATGTGTCTGCTAACAGGACAGAGCTTTAACAACGCATAGTCTGCTGCAAAATTCTTACTTTGAAAATAAGAAACTTATTCTTTACTGCCCTAATGCTCATTAAGATCATATCTCTGGTGATGCTTTCCTATTTTGGAAAAGGAAGGGCAGTAGGTTTTTCTATATTAAGCTTTTTTCTCATTCAGATACATACAAAGTAACGTCTTCTCCATCAACTTTTGTGTAATGCTGTCCACTTTATCTCAAAAAGAATATTGGAGAAGTAGGTGGATATTGGAGAGGACAGATGGAAATTATTAAAAAAAGAAACTGGAAGAGTTCTCATGCGAAGACATGGGGATTGTTTCCTTCAGAAAATAGACTGAATATTTATTTTCCTTATTTTATTCTCTAGAGAAAGTACATGGAAAGCTTATTTTCCTCTGACTTCTAATACAAGAACAAAGGCATATGGAATAAGATTAAAAGATGGAGAAATTTAATTTATTTAATTTTTACAGAATTAAATTAGAGACAGGGATTCCATGCTGTATTATATTGCTGAGGCTAGGAATTTAGCAAGCTTTAAAAAGACTCAGACTTCTTTGGAGGGCAAAACCAGACAGAATCACTGCAGATAATTTGTAATACTAATTTCAGAAGGGAAACACAAATGCCTGGTTTTGAGGCTCAATCAGTTACTGCTGAAGTGAGTGATGTTGCTGAAGTAGGGAAAAGCAGGAGTCTTCTGCTGCCCATCTTTGCCCCATGTGACACTGGAAGCCAGTCAGATACGGGGCACTGGAACAGGTGGACTTCACATCTGATCCAGCCTGGTGATATCCTATATTTCTTCTGATAAGGCAATAGAGGAACAAAGTTCTGTGACGCTATTTGACCAGTGATCAAAGTCTTTGCAGCAATACTACTTCTATTACGGTAGTGGGTGGACTGGGCTTTATTGTATCATTGATTTATAAGGGAAAACTGTGTTTAGAAAAAAGTCTTTGTAAGTCATGAAGATACTACTATTGCAGTGATTTTTGGTGTGTGTGTGTGATCTGTTTTGCTCTTCTGTGACTGGCACAAACTCAGCAGAAGAGAACTATTTTCAGTTAGCTTGGCTTAATTGGAAAAAGAGTTGTCTCATCATAATTTTTAATTACGTTTGTTTAAGAACACAATATTAAAGAAAAAATATTAAAAGTTTGGTTTAATGATGGCAATGTTAGCTGCCTTTACAACTTGTCTATTCTTACTGATTTATGAAGAAAACTTTACTCTAGGGGTTTTATTTGCTGACCTTTCTGGATTGAAACTTGGCACAGAACCTTAAATGAAGAAATATCTCTCCATTATTTTATGTTGAAAGTTCAGATAGGATTGCCTAGACTGGCTGAGGATTTTCCTACCATAATGTAAATAGTGTAAATATATTTACATAGTAAATGTATTGCTGCTTGAACATCTTTATATAACTAAACGGAATATTTGAAATACCTTTTAGTGGGAAAATAAAAGTGAATGAAGATGTAGTGACTGGAAACAAGTAATTTAAATTTGTTCTTACAGTGCTTTTCCTTACTTTCATATCCCAAATCTTTGTGATTTGTAACTAATGATAGATTTATTTCTCTTCTTATGTTGATACGTATGTAAAATTACATCAACCATGGGTTTTCAGGCTGTTAGTTCTTCTGGGTGTTTTGCCATACTACTGTATGCTATTATGCTGGTTTCATATTTGTGCCTAGTTATAAGTAACATACTCGTTTTTTCTTCAGAAAATTAATAGTTTAAAATGAGGTCCAAACGGTATGTCTATCTCTGTTTCAGTTTCAGTTTCATAGGCATGCCTCTTCGTTTCTCTTGCTGTCTGTATAGAAATGGTTACAGCATAACAATTCTCCAGACGTACCCAGGAACTCTCTCCTAATCTTGTCACTCTTGCTTTAAGGTGCTACTTTTAACAATGCTCGGGTTAAAAGGTTAGAAAATGTAAAACGCTGTCTCTGAAGCAGTGCATGTGTGTGTGAGGTGTGCTTTCCTCCTTCTGTCTGTGAAATGTAGCAGGAAATCTTATGCTGGCATTACTAGAAATTAAATTGTTAACACCATCCAACAAAGAAATGTGAATTTTTACTAAATGCCACTAAAGGTCCTTCTCCATGAACTTCATGGGTTTTGCAGGAAGTTTATGAGGAAGATGTCTTTTTAAAGACTAGAAGCATGGGAACATACTTGAAATGTTATTTATCATCAATGTTTCCAGCTAATTACAGTGTAAACTTAGCATTTTTATTTTTTTTATATTTTTCATGACAGCAAAAGGCTGAAACTTAATTTAAACTAATAACATCAGTGATCAGCTTGAAGGAGCAAAGTTTCCAAGCTGTGAGGGACCAGGACTGATGATGGGGGGGAAGTGCCAGGACTACTTGTGTTCCCTTCTATCTGCTGCTGACCTCTGCCAGCAGAACGCAGCTGCCACCCCGATGTGCTATTGTCTTCCCAGCTTATTAAATTATTGCTCAGTCTTTTCTCTTTGGTGGAAATCAGGGAGGAGCAGACACCCATGTTGGCTTTTATGTGTGTGAATGTGGTGTGCTTTTTATAAAAGGTGTAAGCGTTGTAATGCCCAAAGTTGAAAGTCTGATTGCTGGCACTTCGTTGTCTTTAATGTTTCCTTACGTTCCAGGAGATAATTCTAGACAAAAATGTCATGAAGTGAAGGCATTGTGAAGTTTGACAGTTGGTGATGGGGGGTGTGTGTGTGTGTTTGGTGGGTTTTTCTGTTGTGTGTGTGGTTTTTTGTTTTGTTCTGTTTGGTTTGTGTTGGGGTGGGGGGTTTTTTTGTTGTTTTTGTTTTGCTTTGGGGGAAGTTACTTAATGTCAATTGCCAAATTGGGTTCTGGAGAAAAAAGATAACTTGTGAAGGACTATATCTGCCCTTTCATGTTAAGGCGTGCAAGTTGGCCCCAAAACTGTATACATTATTTGAGAGCACTGCTTAGTCCTCTTGTGCCTCCCAATGTGGATTAAATTTAATGTTTATTTTGCAAACAAAACAAACAAACATAAACCCAAACCCAAAACTTTAGAAGGCCACCACAAATTCCAACTCAGGCTATCCTTACATGTATGAAAATGCTATCAAGAAATCAAAAGCTTGTTTTTGTTTTTAAATCCCTTGAAAGATTGTTGCTGGTTTTGTTTTGGGTGGTTGATTTTTTTCCAAGCTTTTGCCCTCATGTCAGCTTCAGAATAATATTTACCTAAGAAAATGCTACAATAAATGCTGCTCTAGCTATTGTGAGTGGCTCTGTGTTTGCAACTGTTATTAATGAGAACAACTTGCAGTTGTATATAAATTTTTAGGGTCCGCTCTGAAGTTAGCTGGCAGCTATGCTACATTAAAGTGTAGGTAACTTTGTTTTACTTAAAAAACGGTAAGCTCAGATTTCTCAGATAAAATTTCTAGTCCGTGCATGTGAAAGTTTCAAAAATCAAAGGTGATGTTTTCAAATGACTTTTCTGCTAGGCAGCTTTAATCGTTTAGAATTGTGAAAATTAGTGGAGAGATGCTCTGGGTAACGCAGCATAACTGATGATAATTTGTTGTTCTTTCAAGTAACCAAATTTTGTTTTGGTACTGGGTGGTTTGTTCATTTATTTTTTTTAATCACCTGCAGTGAAATAGATTAATACAAATGTGGTGATCTTGATTCTTTTTAGTGAGTGTCAAGAAAAGGAAGTTGAAGTAAATAGTTTAATGTAGATGAAGGAGAAGAAGACATCCAGATTAGATTTTTTTTTTTCTTTCTAGGTTTCATGAATGGTTAGGATACATCCTTCAAAACATAATATAGTTTGATTAGCAACATAATGTTGTTGGTGTCGGCATTGGTGTGATGATGGGAAGCAATAGCATGATGCAAAGCCAAAATAATGGAATGACCTGGTTCTCTAGTTCAGTAATGTTGACTCTACCTATCCTTGATCTAATAGAAAGAGATAGGTTTGATTGGGTGATGGATTTGTTTTAATTTGTAGCATATTTTTATGGTGAGTTGGTTGGTAGCTAAATAGGTGGTAGGACAGGGGGATCAGTTTTGGAGTATGTTGTACATGTGCAGATTTATTTTTTTTTTCTAGGTTATGTTATCTTGATACCTTAAAGTTGTATGTAAACTAGCTATCTTAAAATAATGCATCATCTATGATCTGCTCTGAGTACAGCCTTTAAACAGAATTTCTGTAGCTCAGTGCAAGAGAGATGGTAGTGCATCTCCAGTTTGGCAATGCATTGTCTGCCCTCTTTAAAATAGACCTGTTCCTCCCCTTGGAAGTACAAAAGCCACTCGAGGAGACAGCTGGGTGAAGCCACAAGAACCATGTGCTTATTAGTTGGAGGAAGTTTGAGAGTCTTGTCTGCTTTCAATTTTCAGCATAGCAGAGGGTGCTTGCCAAGTGTTACACATCATCTTTAACTTTCTGTGGCCGGTTTTTCCAGGCTGGTTTGTAGCTGCTGTTGCTCTTTCAATCTAAGTTATCTAGCACGTGCATTTCTTGATCTACAGAATTACTAGTTATAATGAAATCAGTGGGCAAATTGATAATAAGTCTGAGATAATGAGTCGACTATGGGAACTACTGGAGACAGTCCAGTGTAGGGCAATGAAGGTGATTAAGGGATTGGAGCACCTCCCTTAGGAGGAAAGGCTCAAGGATCTGGGACTCTTTAGCCTGGACAAGCAAAAGCTGAGGGAAGACCTTATTTATGTTTATAAATATCTAAAGGGTGGGTTGAAGGATGTTGGAGCTGGACTCTTTTCAGTGGTTTACAGCGATAGGACAAGGGGCAAGGGGTCAAGCTGGAACATGGGAAGTTCCAATCAAATATGAGGAAAAACTTCTTTACAGTGAGGGTGATGGAGCCTTGGAACAGGCTGCCCAGGGAGGTCGTGGAGTCCCCTTCTCTGGAGATCTTCAAGACCTGCCTGGATGCAGTCCTGAGTGATGTGCTCTGGGCATTCCTGCTTTGGCAGGGGAGTTGGACTAGATGACCTCTAGAGGTCCCTTCCAACTCTGACAATTCTTTGATTCCATGATCTCAATGATGGGTAGATGGTCTTACGAAATAGGTGGGATGCTTTCTTTCTTTTTTCTTTTATTCCTTTCTTTATTTTTTGTCCTTAACAGGGCAAGTGACTTTTGAAGAGGCAGAATCTTCCAGATCCCATTGGTCCAAACTTAAGAGTTTTACAATTTATTTACTTCAGGGTGCCTAAATATTTATGATGTGCTGGACTTTTTCATCTGTTTCTTGAGACCACCTTTCATATTCCCACACTAACAACAGACAGGACAGGAGATGGACATGGAGAACAGAAACACAGATGTAGGTCACAGTTTGATTATGGAATGAGAGATTAATTGTGGTGGAATTCCATTTTCTCTAATGGATAAAATGGATGGTATTTAAGAGAGAGCCCTCTGGTCATTTTAATATAGTACAGTTAGGGATGTATATGGGTGGTCGTGGGGCATCATTGAACTGGTTTGCTGTCAGAGGGGGTAGTTTCTTTTCCATGTATGAAGAACTATGTCCCAGTAAGTACCAGGAGGAAGTAGAGGTTTTGTTTTCGCTTGAGGGGTACGTCACATTTGAGACTAGTGACACAAGAAATTTCATATTTATTAGTAGTATTGATTCTCTTTTATAATCTTTAAATACAGGACTGTTGATTTGATGCTGGGCAACCACTTTAAGAGTATGTTTGCTTCATGAAAGCATTAAAATTACAGAAACAAATAAGTTTACTAGTTACTTCAATACTAGCTTCAAAAAACCTGTTGGAACACGCACAGACCAAATGATGTAGCTGCAAAAATGCAGCATTTGTGAAACTGCCTAGCTTTGCTTACTAATTGTAAATTACACATCTGTGCTATAAATACTGAATTTGGAAATGAAGTCTGATGATGTGAAGGAATTTCTGTCCCCATGTTGGCAGTTAATAGTCCAGTTGATAAATGGCAGGAAGGAAACTGTTGTAAAAATAACATGAGGTTAAATTGGCAGAGCACAGTTTCTACCATCACATCTTGTCATTTTATGTAAACCTTTGCTAATTGTTAGGCGAGTCAGATTCTCTTCTAATCTTTCCCAATTTATTTTATTGATTCTTGTGCAGAGTATTATTTAATGGGAAAGGCAAGGTCAAATATAAGGCAGTACATTTTAATTTATGTAATTTTTTGTCATGGTGTCAAACTAGGAGGAGAAAAGGAAAACAGATTTGCATAGCATTAAAATAATTTCATTGACTACTTACTGTGACATTTTCTGTATTTGTGTACTGTATGAACTAAAGCCACAGACTTGCAGAAATAGTCAGCATCTCTGTAAACATATTTAACAATGAAAATGTTCCTACAATATAGTGGGACAAAATTTCAGTGCTCCTCCAGGTGAAGGCGGCTAGAAAGAAGCCACCACAAAGAAAAGTGTAAGCCCTTGAGAGCTGAGCAGGCTGGTTTTATTTTCAATTTTGAAACCAATGCTAAATGGATTAATTTCTCTTGAACCTTTTTATGAGGACTTACTCCTAAATAGAAGTGATTATTGTTAAACTAAATAGAGCTGTAGCACACTCCTGAGAATATTTTAAGTCTCCTTCTGACCTCCTCATTAACTGAGATTTTATCTTAAATCTTTGAAGCCTGGTTTAAAAATCAAACTCTGCAGTGAAATTATTCAAGATCGTTGGCCTTTTCACCAAGTGGTTTAGCAACTTCACAGTAATATTTTGCAGAGACTGAAATATTTCAGGTGAAGGTCCTGAATTTGCAAGTATTCCTGGGCATTTCTCTTCCTGTTGTAATTTAAAAGAGTGAGATCTTGGCAATGATAAGGCTCTTGGTAGTTGTGTGATCTTGTTGCCAAGTATTTTTTATATAAACTGGAAAACCTGGTTGGTTTTTCTTTTTTCCTTCCCACAAAGAAATCCCCCTGAAACGGTTTTCCTTGAAGTCCCATAAATCCCTGCATAACACCTTATCAGCTCCATTATCAGGGCTATTTAGTTATTTAGTTTCTTTTTTAACCTTGTAAGAATGTAATTCACTGCACTGTTTATCCTCTAGTTTAGCCTTTGTGCAGTTTATGTGCAATTTTTCAAACCTCCCTCCCCAATTTTACTTAAGGGAAAAGCTTTCCCAGATGCTAAAACAGAAATTTTGTGCATGCTCTTCTTATTTAGAAATGTGGTGGGATTTGTAAGGTACTTACCCTTGTGCAGTAATATTGTGACTGCCATTTTAAATTTAAGACAGAAAATACAGTACTATCAATGAGCTACAAGAAAAATATTTACTGCTTTGTACTTGAAAACCATGCCCCTGAACATGTATTAGAAGGAGAAATAAGTTCTGTTTTCACAATTTTGTAGTTTGGATTACTGTACTAGTATAATGTTCCATCTTTGCTCATTTACCTCTCCCTTTTTTGCTCCCTTTTTACCTTTTAATTAAAGCCAGCTGCAACTTTTTTTCTTGCTGTCTTTTCCCTGTGTCTCTCAATGAGCTCATAGACATTTCACCTATAGCCAATCCATCATCTTTAGCTAATGTTAACACAGAGGAGCAGCCTGGCTGTGTATAATGACAGTGAGAAAAAAATACCACTCTGATTCACGTGGTCATGTGGTAATTCAGTATGTCACCTTTTACTTTCCATGGTTGCCCACGAGGGGTTGTGTTGTGTTGTGATTTTATTAATTTTTTCTTTTCTATTCACTTCTTTACTTCCGTTCTTTGACCTAAAAATGAGTGGCAAAAAAATTTATATCCCACTTTTAAACTACTTGACCGAAACATGGCAATTAAAGGCATGGTCCAAGGTATCATTTTAACTACTTCTGTCTTGTCTGGTTGAATGTCTTCCTAATAACTGTATAATGTTTTCATGCTTGTTTTATAATTGGGAAATCTGTGTAAGTTGTGTACAGGAGCCTTTACGTTGCACTGGAGCATGCTTAGTGGAGTACAGTTCTGTCTGTAAATGGACTGTCTCAGTCCTATAGTAATAAAAATAATGATACATTTGGTAGCTAAAGCATGTGCAGAAGGTGACAACTTATGTCTAAAATCAGAGTTATGCATTAATATAAAGTTTTTGAAGTGACATTGTGGCCAAAGGATTAGCTGCTTTTTTGCTTGATTGGTTTTAATTCTGTTCTGTGACATTCCTATTTTTAACACAGCTTCTTTAAAGATCCGTAGAACAAAATTTCTCTGAATGAAACTGAATGAGAGATTTTCTAAGTGTGGTTTTTTTCAGTGGTGAGGCTAGATGAGCTGTCCTGCTCCTTTGTAGACCCTGTACCTGCCTCCCTGAGTGGTCCAGGACTTCTGGGGTACTTCTGCAATCTCTGCACCAGATTCAGCCTAACAATGTAGATGAGCAGCTCAAGTGTGGACCCACTTGGTGGAAGTGGGAAAAGAAAGCATATTTACCCTGAGGTCAGGAAGAGGGTGGATTTCCACCAGGAAAAGAAAGCATATTTACCCTGAGGTCAGGAAGAGGGTGGATTAGGAAGGAAAATAAAGGTGCACCAGAACTTCATGTGAGAATGATACGCTGCCTCCTTGCCAGTCATAAATTCTAATGCATTTGGGCCTTGCATTTAAAAAAAAAAAAAGCAAAAAAAGGAAAAAAAAAAAGACCTCCTAACAGTCAACTAAATATTTCTGAAAGCTGCCTAGGAAATTGATGTGTAGATGCAATTCCATGTTCAGTCATTCACTGTTTCTTACTACAAAATAAAACAACAGCAGCAAAAGTTGACGTTGCTATCAGCTTGTAATGGCACAGCTTTACATTAGAGATCATTAGATTCTCTGCCACCTTGGAAGTCCCATGTGCTGTATGTTGTTTTCTTTCTGATTTGAGCTATGTCCATTGGAAAAGGTCATGTCTGAAGTGGTTTTGGAAATTTATTTATTTTCCACAAGTGTGTAACTTCAGAACAGCTTAGCTACTTGCATCGGATTCTTCCTGTTCAGGGCAAAATAGCCTCAAAAATAGCATTTAGGGATATGGAGTAGTTGGAGTATGAGTTTGCAGTATTGTTAGTTGTGGCTTTAACTGGCACATATTGTAGTTTTTCATAAGCTGTTACTTACTTCAGCATACCATGGAATTGCCCTTCTTCTCATAATCCTGATGGATAGCTGTCTCTGGCATTTTTAAACTACTCTGCTAAATTACTTACCTTTTAAAAAGAATACTCACTGCTTTGGTATATCAGAGTATTAACATAGTGCCTGTAGCATCAACTGATTCTGATTCATTTGTCACTGCGGTGATCTGCTATTGCATGTTTTCTGTATCTCAAAGAAGAGGAACTAAAGTATTCATCAGATTGTGTTTTCACTCAAGGAAAAGCTTATGTTGCCATTTGATCAACTCCTAGAAAGGACCGGGTAGTTTCCAAATGTACCAGCGAGTTGACATAAATAGGGGGCTCTTTCTGGGTCATTCTCCTGGAAAGTACCAGAAGTGTGTTGCCAGGCATTTTTGTACATTAGCTGTATGTGGTGGACACCAGAAAATCCTGCTTCCCCTCCATGGCATAGGCTGCTTTGAGTGATTTGCCCAGGGGTGCCCGGGCAGAGGAGAGAGCTGAGTTTGTGTGTGCAAAATACCAGGATGGTATCACGTAATGCCTGCGGTGGAGGTTGTATCTGGCTGGCTTAATACAAAAAAGCCACAGAGTGGCTGTTAAATCCTTCGCTACAAGAAAGACATTGAGGTGCTGGAGCGTGTACAAAGAGCAATGATGAAGCTGGTGAAGGGTCTAGAGCACGAATCTTACAAGGAGCAGCTGAGGGAGCTGGGGTTGTTCAGCCTGGGGAAAAGGAGGCTGAGGGGAGACCTTTTCACTCCCTGCAACTACCTGAAAGGAGGTTCTAGCGAGATGGAGGTTGGTCTCTTTTCCCAAGTAACAGGCGATGGGACAGGAGGAAACTGGCTCAATTTGCACCAGCAGAGATTTAGATTGGATATTGGATATTAACCTTGAGCTTGGTCTCAACTGTGCCGAGACTTTCTCTCTGCCTTGTATTTACCATGAGGATTCAGACCACTGCTTCTAGACTTGGAAAGTTAGATAATCCTGGAATAAAAACTACCTTGGCACCAGGCAGTGTCCTAAGGGTGTTACTGTTGTAACAGCTGAGCAGAGATCAAGCCAGCAGCAACGTGGGGATGATCACAAACAGTTGTGACAGTGGGTGCAGTGCATCTCCACTGAGTATATCATTGCTTTTCCAGGGAAGAGAGATCTCCGTTGTGCTGCTCTGTGAAACATGCTGCCTGATATGATAATGATGGGTTGGGGTTTTTTTCAGTTTTCTCTGGGATGTCATCTTTTGCTCTGTGTTACTGGTCTTTGTCTCATTTCTTTCTTTGGAAGTGAACAGGTTGTGGGCTATTGAGTTCAGTACAGAAAGTTGCTCTTATGCTCTTGTCTTGCAGTGGAAACAATTTCTATTTAATTGGTTAAAATTGTCTTCCCAGTGGTCATATGTTGGACAGCTTTAAAATGTTGCGTTAGTAGATCTAGACACTTAATTTGAACAGTGGTGACACTCCTCAGGCAAGGTGGCTGCTGTGCCTGTGAGCCCTGTATCTATATGCATCAGTGAATTTCTTTTTGAAGCAGATAATTGCAAGGATTTTAAACAAAGAATGTAATCTTTAACCTTTAGAAGTTTTTATATCTCCACCAAGAGTTAACGCTGCTGCACTTATGCTGTGGTCCAGTTCTGTTCTATTAAACACTAGGTCGTCTTGAGCTGCTTGATATTACCTAATCCTAATTTAAATCCAAGCAATATTGCACTCTGAAGCTGACTTGCATCTTCCTCTTTCAGTCTTTCCTTTATAAGAAATCAATGTTAATATGTAAAAATTGGACATCTACAGCTATTTCACTCTGTTAATTGAATTATGAAAAGCTTAAAAGGTAAGCTTAGTACATCACTGTTAAAGCCAACTGATGTCCTACAAAGATGTTGCACTGTCTTAATACAGCAGTCTAGCAGTATATTACTTGCTTGCAGTGATATCTCTAATTGGAAACCTAATAGGATACAAGAGATTTCTAAGACTATTACAAATAATAATATATTATTTTTTAAGTCTGTGGGATTTTTTAATTTTTTTATTGGCAAGCTGGAAATAAAATACAAAACTTTGAAATATTTCCCGTTGGTTCAGAGGGCTGTATTCAGTGCTAATCACACATCACGTTTCGTGAGTGCTGAAGTGCTCCCCGTTGGCAGTTCTTCTGATATAAATTCCAACAGTAAATCGGTGCTCAAAGTACCTGTTCCGTTCAGTAGCTCCATCTTTAGGGGAGGGAGGGGAAGGGTGATTGCTGGTGCAACTGCAGCAATGGCAGTATGTCAGTTGGCTGCTAATACATGCATAAAGAGGTGATTCCTTGTAGTGGTGGCTAAGGTTGCCCCAGAGAGTCCTTTTCAGTAAGTTTTCACAGTTAAGCTGATGTCTTTCAAGAGGTAGAGCATCCTGCTGAAATACAAGGCTTTTCCAGTTTAATGCACAAGTGGTAGCTGGAGAGTACTGAGTGCCCAAATATATAGACCTGCATAGGACAGGGACAAGTCATTATGGTGGAGGAGGATGCCAGGAGTGTTCAGGATAGAATGGCTTTTACTTTAATTTAGTACTGATCTTGAGCTGTGCAGGGTTTTGTGTTCTGAGGAGAGAAACCTTTCCCTAGTGGCCGGTGCATCACTTTGCAGAGAACCTCTCTCCCTTTACTGCTTTCTTAGGTGCTTTCCTTCCCCTGGAAGCATGCTTTTAGTCATAGCTTCACTAGCATTGAACTATTTAGCACCAACATATTGTGAACTTTTATTTTGAGTTTAATCTAAAAATAACATTTTATGTTTGACAGCAGAACTCCCTTTCTCTCCTCTGATTCCCCTGCTTTCAAGATCACGTTCACCAGTACTGCAAAGAGCAGGGGAAAAAAGCATGTCCCTGATCCCTGTTGTTACATTGGGAATTTATGTTTTTGTAATTGTGTTTCTAGTTGTAACACTGTTATTAACATCTAGCAATTACTTTAGTTTCCTTCATATTAATCAAATGCATATTGTCATGCATATATTGAATTTACTGAATCACCTTCTCTCTCAAGTAATACTGCTTCGTGATTGTAATAACACAAAAAGAGCCTTTTTAATTTATTTATTTTATCTTTCTGTCTTATATTAACCTTTTTAAAAGAATGGGGAAAGAAGAGCAAGGCTGGTTTCATTGTGTTAGGGATGTTAAAATCCAGCCTCTTACAGAACAAGGAGAGAAGAGGTTTCTCAAGTCGTAGGACATCCATGATGGAAAAAGCTGTGTCAGCACTTCTCTTTATGCAAAGGGAGTTTTCAGCTCTGGCATCTTGTTTATAAATTACTACCACAGCAGCACAGAAAGAAGAGGTGGCAATGAATTCCTAAACCATTAATGGCTTTATAGGTTGAGCCGTACTTAGAAATACTCAGTGACATATGGCACATTACAGAAAACAAGTGTCCGAGGATCTCAGTAAAACCAATTTTCAACAAGCAGACAGTTATGTTCTGTAACACCTTTAGTTTGTACAGCTCTTGGTGAGCTGCTGGCTGGTTAGGGAAAACCTACAATTAGACAAAGATGATTTGAGAAAGCACTGTTTTAATTTGATACAGGGATTTTAATTCCCTTTACAAAAGCAGTTCCACAATGCAAATAATATCAATGGGATGAGTTCATATGGCCTTGTTTAGAAATGAGTGTAGCAAAATGATATGAGCATAATTTTGACATTTAAAAGTATCATCGTATTTGGCTTGATTCAATTATACAATGAGCGTTAGTTTAGGAATAATACAGGAATATATTTTAATTTTAAAGATTAATAAAATCAACATAGGGCCTTAATTTATTTAGTATGGTCTTTGATGTGGTGCGGTTCTAGTAAGGCTGAGCCTGAACAGTCATTTATGAAATACATTTTAAAGAACAACTTCCTATTGTAACTTTTGTGTTGAGATTGTGTAGCATGTTTAGGAGTAGTTCTGGGCAATGCTGCTCTTACAGATGTCAGGAGAGGGAAGCTGAAAAACATACCCCTCCTCTAGTTTCTCAGCTTTGCTAAGCAGTCTGGAACACTGGTAAATCCAGTTAAGATTTCTGAGATTTTGGAAGCACGAGGTCTAGTTTTAATCCTTGTCTTTACCCCAGGTGGTTTATGAACCATAACACTGAAGACTTTCTTCCATATCATACTTGAAGAATGTAAGAGGTCATATTTATCTGAACTGTAGTAATATTCCTAAACACCCCTTTTGTCTTTTTTTTTTTTTTTTTTTTTTTTTTTAATTTCTCAGTGCTGGCCCCAAAGGTGATAACATCTACGAATGGAGATCAACCATTCTGGGACCTCCAGGCTCAGTCTATGAGGGAGGTGTTTTCTTCCTTGACATCACATTTACACCAGAATATCCTTTCAAGCCTCCAAAGGTAAGAGACCTGTCCCTGATGTCTTAAGCCTTGAATGTTCAACAGCCCATCAAATAGCAAGCAATGTTAATGGGACACAGCCCATTTGAAAGCCACTCTCTTAAAGAACAAGCTTAAGCTCATTTCAGACATAGCATTGGTTTCTATTAGCTAATGTTAACAGAAACCAACACTCTATTAGCTAATGTTAATAGATTTTCTGATCCACTTGTTTTAGAGCTTATTTACTTTTTTTTTCTGATTCTGTTTATCAAAAGTCCTGAGCAATTAGTGGGAGTATAGGGACAGGACTAAGAAACTGCAAAGTAAATAAACTTAAGTGAGGAGAAAGGATACAAGTACTTTTTTCTCAAACCACTTGGTTACCATAAAAGTAACGTTTGTGTGTGGTTTTGCGACTAAGGTAGTATTTATTCAGTTTTGTTTGGTACTTGTGTTGTTTCATCTACTTGTACAGTAACAAGCCTTTTCTGTAGGTGTGTTATATTTGCAAAGCTCTTATATCCCAGTGTTGTTGTGTTCCAATGCTACAAGGCAAATACCAGTGCAAATGAATGTTATCTTGCGGTTCGCATACTTGGCCAGAGGAGGAGTGTTAGATTACAAGAAGAGGTGCTTGTGTATACATTTCTTGTTTGCCTTCTATCTGAAAGCCTTTATGTCCATGTTTAACCTTCTACTTAAAAATAGTTGCATTGATGAGATAAATACCAATGACTGCCCCATCTTCGGACTTTGGTCTAGTCTACAGTAGAAAGGATTATGCTGCCATAATTGAGGCCATCCATCCAATTGCTAATTGGCCATACCAACCAAATGAAAAGAAGCTTCACAAATAGAGAAAACTCTTCTTGACAGCATAACTTCAGGGTTTCTGGTAGTATCAACAGGACCTTAAATTCTGTCCCTAGGCTAGAGCTCCAGTTCACAAGCAGCATGGTCTACCTCTTAGTGGTTTCCTGCTGATGCCTGTCTGCCTCTTCGGAGGTTCTCTGGCAGCATAGATAGTTCTCTTGTGTTAGAGTTTAATTTAGTTCAGAATAGTTTTTCATTATTTTAGTTTCATTAGTTTGCACTGGATAATTTATTGTCCAACCAACTATATGCATTATCTTATATCATGAGGCCAGTAAGCATTTGAAGAGAGAACTTTTACCGTCCCATGTGTGATTTACTACACCTTTGCTTCCTCCACTACAGGTCAAAAGCATTTATGGTCCCAGGCTTCTCCAGCCTGATGCCTTACAAGACCGTGTTGTACCAATCAGTGGTATTGACACAACCTTATGTGCCAAGTTCCCTGATGCAGAAACAAAGATACAGTTTTGTTGTTCCAGCTCAGACCCGCTTTCTGCTCTGTCTCTCTGTCAAACATCTCTTTGCCTTTATCTTTGGCTCAAAACACAAAGCCAGATGAAAAGAAGGGTGGGATAAAAATAAAAATAAAAAAAACCAACAACCCCCAAAAAACCCCATCAGGCACTACTTAGTGAGGCTTTAAAAGACCAGTTTAGTGGAGATTCACTGCATTGCAGCAGAGTTGCATTTAAATAGTCTTTCATCTAGCAGAGTCCAAGCTGGTTTACAAACCACATATATATATATATATATATATATATGGAAATAAAATACATATTGCTTCAGTCACAGTGGGATGGGTTCTAGGAGAAAGCGTGGCAGTGCTCTCGTAGAACATACTTTTACTACTTTAGAACTTCAGGTTTAAATGAAGAACCTTTATTTTGCTGAGAACCAAAGATTCTTACAGCAGTTCCTGTGTTAACACTTATGCTAGTGTTAGTCAATGATAATGTGGAAAATACAATTATCATCCTGCTTTATTACCACTACTTTGTTGATTTCAGATTGCCCAACTGTTTGCAGTGACTGATAAATATTGTTTGTGGGTCATCTGGAAGTGGTAGGACTAATGTAATTACAATAGCCTTCCTGTATTTGTCTTTTAGGGTAAGAAATAAAAAAACCAGCTAGTTAAAACAAAACGCAATGTATCATTTTGATGATAAGCACTAGTAGAGTAATAGACTGACTCAAGGTTATTTCAAAAGCCTTGACCTCTGAAAAGATTAAGCTGTCTGGAGTGAAAGGACTAGTTTCCCTTGAATCTTCCTTGCTAAGCCTTGCAAAAGCAGTGGAAGAAAACCTCTGCTGCCTCTTTGAATCCTCTGTAATCTTTATGAGGACAGTCCCTGCTGTGGGCTGCCCCATGGTAAAGTGCCTATAGCAGAACAGATTTCATTACTTGGAAATGAAATGTCATTATAGGATTTACCTTCTTAAATAAAGTGAGGTGACACTGGTCATCCTGGCAGGTTCCAAGCCCTTAGGAATATGAGTGAGAGAAGGTGTTGAGGCAGAGGCAGTATTAACAAATGCCGTGTGGTTGACGAGCATCCTAAAGCTGTGTGATGAAGGACATGCAGGTGCAGCCTTTTGGGACTGGGTCTAGCTCCAGCTGAGGGTTTGATCCGGTATTTTGGAGTGAATCTTTGGGGGGAGGATGTTGTGATGTTCCTAAAGGAGAGCCAGAAGCCTGTGCTGGAAGTGATATTAACAGATCCCTGGAAGGATAGAAAGAGGGACTGCACTACTGTACTTGAGGCTAGAGAAATTAAAGATCTTAAAATTTGACTTGGAAATGCACTGAACAGTACAAGGAACTTCAGTGGGAGAAATCTGATACAGGGACAGATACGCTTTTCTGTCCTAAATATGTGTAATGAAGTTATTTTGCATTTATTGAGCATTCATACAATGCTTTGAAGATCTTAGTGTTAATCTGTTCTCTGCTTCTATGTTTTCTCATTCTATGTGGTATTCTGGTTTTGCCTTTGTTTCAGGTAGGAGCTGAGTCAGGCACATGCTGGGTGGACCTGAATTCAGGAGAATCCAATAAACAAGTATAATTAGTATTTAAGAGTTCAGTGCTTAGTCCTCAAGATGATTGTTACCCTTTTGTACAATTACAACGGACCTTTTCCCAAGAGTTACATTATACTTGGGTTAGATTTCATTTATTGAGGTGAAAACAGTACTTTGTGTTGACCTGGTGTGTGCTTTGATCATTTGTATTAATAACCTCTAACCACTTCTTTCCCCCCAACTCCCATTTTGCTGCTTGTGTAAATTAACCTCTGCTATCACTTCAGGGTAAGGTTGAGATTAGCTTCTTTTATGTCTTTTCAAAAGCTGTGCTTACCTCTCTGTAGCTACTGCATTAATGTAATCTCGGGTGGGACGTTTCCAAAGGATTGTTCAATTACAGTATATTTTTCTGCTATTCCACATGCTGTTCTCTGGACCCTGAATACGTTGTACTACCTCTTGGTTTTAGTCTGAAGCTGCTAGATTTGTGACTTATTTTTTTTCTTGTCCTGTTGTTACAAACACTTAACTTTAAATAATTTTAAATGTTTGTTTCTAAGTGGGCCTCCAGTTTTTTCCCCTCTCCCAGCTTCATTTGGGTTCCCTGCATGACTGGCTTTTGTACCATCAGAAAAACTGTAAATGGCAAACAGCTGGACTACATGTGTCTAACACCATCCTAGCTCTGACTTGCTGCTTAAGTGAAAACAAATTTAGATTTTTCCCACAGTGCTTTGGCTAGGTAGAGCTCCTCTAACTGGAGAAAGCTGCTTTTAGTGCTGCAGGTATAACACTTCTGGATTATATCTTAAGGTTTCTTAAGGAACCAGGCTGTTCTGTAAATATATGGGGGAGTCTTTCTCTTTTCCCTCCTTCATGAGTAGTAACTTAAAAGTAAGTTTTATTCTTAAAAGGCTAACAGGATTTATTCTTTGTTATCAGTTACTCATCAACTGGACTGAGAGACTGCCTCCAGAGTATTTAGCTTTTGTGCTCAGAATCAGGATTAATAACTTTCTGTCTCTACAAATTAGAACTCTTGACCTCTCTGTTAATTTGGTCCTTATTGTATCAATTTGGAATGTTTCATGCTTCCCGTTCTGGAAGTGTTTAATCTGTTAAAATTACTGCCTCACCTACATTTAGAAGCCTTCTTGGAAGGAGACCAAAGCTGCAGGTCAACTAGAGGAATACTGAGCAAGCAGTGGGGCTGGGCTGAGGGCTGCTCGGGAACCCGAGGCAAAGCCATTGCCAGTAACTGCAAAAGCCACAAACTTCTCTTCTGCCCTGAACAGCTTGGGTTGGGGCAGGTACTACAGAGTCAGATCCACCCTCTGCTCAGGCTGATGTACGTGGCCTTCCTCCCACAGGGCTGTAGGGAGTCACCGCTGCTTTTTCTCTGAGGACTGGATGATCTGGGAAACAAAGCTGGCTCTGGTTTCTTACCTGCTATACCTCTGAGGTTCCCAAGGTAGAAAGTAGCAGAGGTTCTCAGTTTAGGAGTTGCAGCTTGTTGCAGAAGGGGAAGGGGACACATCTCTGCTCCCTTGCAGGCTTTTTGCTATTCCTGCCCATAACGTGCAAAAGTGTAGGGACTTGGGCTTGGGGCTTTTGTTTGTTTGCTTTTTTCTTCCCGTTTGTTTGCTTCCTGTTTTAATCAAAAATCCAAGCAGTTTACAAGGAAGAAAGCAGGAAGGTTCCCCAGGCGTGCAGTGTGGGTGTCTCCTGTGTGACGAGTAACTCTGGTTGTGAGTCTGAGACCAAAAATAGCTGGTGTGCTCTGTGCATCAGGAGCTTTCTTGGGAATACTGCACAGATGCTGGGCACGGGGACACGCCAGGCAAGGGGGGGTTTGTAGCTGTGTCACCCCACCCCGAGCTGGCGAGAGGGAGGGCCACAGGCAAAATTCTTGCATCTGAAAGAGGATAGGAAAAATGAGGGTTGGCTGGCAAGTTTTCCGTGTGGGCTCATCTAATCTTGAGAGAAAGCACTGGTGTGTTCTTGTCGTACCACACACTTCCCCAGCACGTTTCACAAATATCCCCGTGACCTATAAACAGACAATAAAATTGGTGGGTGTGGAGAGCTGACAAATTCTGAGGACTTAGGGCATGAACCCGCCGACTTTATTCACGCAGATAATCCTAATTCATGCAAGTTCCACCAAATTTGTTGTCGCTGTTCATCCAGTGAGTCAGAGTAAGGCCTTTCTGCAGGTCACTGTTGTGTTCTCCTGAAAACGGCTCGTGGTGCTTTTGTTTCCCTTTCGGGTAACTTCTGTGGCAAGCTGCCTGCCTCACTCGCCTCTCCCTGATTTGAAAAAAATAAAATCCAACCGTCTTCTCAGCACTTGGAAGCCGTGGGAGCCCCAATTCCAAGTGCCCTGGCCCATCTGGGGTATTTTATAAGTCCTTGGGAGCCCGGTGGGAGAAAAATGCTGGTGTGAAAGCCCTTGGCCCCTTTGCTGCTGTGAGCAAAAAGACGTAAATAAATAAATAAATACTTTTTAAGCCCACAGCTTGGGTTTTACAGGTGCCAGTAAGCACCCAGGGTTGGAAAGTTGGCGGGTGTTTTGCAGGGAGATGGCAGAGGGGCTGTCAGCCCGGAGGCCGCAGGGATTCACCCCAGGGCTCCCACAGGGCTCCCACCTTCTAGGTTTTGGTTCCCTCGCCTTCAGATGGGAAACCAGTGCCAATACCTGTCACGGCACGTTTGACATCGCTCAGGTGTACTCGGAGGGGCTGGAAACCGTGCTGCCCACCTCACGCTCCTGAGAATTTTATTGATTTTTTATATCCAAAGTCTGGCTCTTTTAGATTTCCCTCTGGCATCAAAGATGTGCTCGGGCTGTGTCTGTTACCGCACCGTGGAACTACCGGTGGGAAATGGCTTTTCTTTAGTGCGACTCGGCTGCGGGCGGCCGAGATGGGGGTGTCGGGGATCCCCCTTCCCCGAGGGAGCGGGGCCCTTCCCTGACCGGCGGAGACCGGGGCGGGGGGGGCTGAGAGGGCGGCGGGTGCGCTCCCGCCAGCGACCGCCAGAGGGCGGCGGCGGCCCGAGGATCCCGCCCGGCCCCGGCCCCCGCTGGGTCAGGCGGCCCCGACCGAGGGACCGGCCCCCGTGTCCCCTTCCCCGCCAGGGTGCCTGGGCTCTTGGCCTTTTTCCCTTCAGTTCTCACTGCCCGGCACGCCACTGCCGTGCGTCACCGCATCGCCTACGGTACCCCAGCACCCCGGCTAATGTGTAGCTATTCCTTGCAGGTAACGTTTCGGACAAGAATCTACCACTGTAACATTAACAGCCAAGGCGTCATCTGCCTGGACATTTTAAAAGACAACTGGAGCCCAGCATTAACCATTTCTAAAGTTCTCCTCTCCATCTGCTCCCTCCTCACAGACTGCAACCCGGGTAAGTCCCCTGTGTGGCCACACGGGCCATCTGCTGCCTTGCACCTCGCCCAGCACACTCCTGTCATTCTCGTGGCCCCCATCTCGTTCTCTTGGCTTTGGCCATCACAGCTCCAGCCTCCAGCACATTTCCCTCTCCAGGGCAGCTGCAGAGGGGCTGGAGGTTTCACCGCTCCTCTGACTGACTTGTGAGGAAAGCAGCAGTCCTCCAACACATGGACAGTCCTTACCCTTCCAAACCAACTCTGGTTTTGGTTAAGGGTTCAACACTCTTTGCTGGTCTGTAGGACTGCAGTCATTCAGAAACAGAGCTAGAAGAGCCACAAATACAGTTCTGAAAGCACAGGGGACAGCCCTTCACTTCCCAGCACCCATTTAAAACCAGCAACCAGCTGTGCCACAAGTATCCCTTGCTGCTTTTCTAACCCACCCGTTATCCACACCAGTTGAGAAGAATATGTCTTGGTTTGCAAAGTCAATTTTACAGGCTCTAATTTTTTATATTTTTCTACCGAAGATGAGAGAAACGCCAGAGTTCATGCTATATTATATATAATAAAAATAAACTTGTTGGAAAAATAAAATTTCCCCTTGTGACCTGGTCTTTCCTAGAAGTCAGATTTGTGTTGGCACAAGTATACTTTGCGTGTCTCAGGCACTTTTAGAAAGGGTAAAATAAACCTGAAATGCATGAATCATGGAAAGTCCTCAGAAGTGCAAAATATGACTATTGGATTGTCTTTTAAACTCCTTAAAACGTTAATTGACATTTCACTCTTTAATAGGTAATAGATTAGTGTGTCACCATAAATAGACACAAACCAGTGAAGATACAGACCATCAATTTGTTACGTTTACTTATTGTTATTTGTGATGTACCTTACCTGTGTGATTCCCTTGTGTCGAATTCACACTTCAGCCTTACCTTTAAGTTTTTATTCAATAACTTGTCTGAAATAAGCAGTTTGCTTTCTTTTCTTTTCAGCTGACCCCCTGGTTGGAAGTATTGCCACTCAGTATATGACTAACAGAGCAGAGCATGACAGAATGGCCAGACAATGGACCAAAAGATACGCTACATAAACTGGATTTTTGTCAAACTCTTACATTATTTGTCTGTGTTGGAAAGAGCTGCTTATGATTTTGAAGGGGTGGGGGGAGGGAGGGCGCAGGTAAAGAGTAGGGTATTTCTATAACAGATTTTATTCAGTCTTTTATTTCCTAAAATTTTGTTGTTGTAACTTAAGGTATCTTGCTACAGTAGACAGCTAGAATTGGGAATAGCATATTTTAAGACTGTAATTAGTTCAGCAATATTAGCTCACATATAGTACCGAGAAGAATGTAAACTTCTTAGACTTCTTTTTCAGTTTGCTTGCAATATGTAAAAGATTAAAACAGCTTAATTTTGTACAGGTACATATGTTGACATTTATGTAAAATTCCTTTCAAGACTCTACACACTGTTTTTGCTTTTTGGTTTGGGTTTGGGGGGGTTATTTTGTTCTGTGTTGGGTTTCTTGTGGGGTTTTTTGTTTTCTTTTTTTTTTTTTTGTAAAAAGATGCCGGGATTGTTTTCCCTTATGGAAGGCACATTGGTATTTAACAAATCCTTTTTAAAGACTGTCATCTCATGATCTGTGATACAGAGAGGGGGATATATGGTCTCATATATGAAATGAGAAGTAGTTAATGTATTATTTCATAAGCCAATCTATCTTTGTGAAAAGAATAAAGGGTTTAATCAGGACTTACGGCCGGCAACCTGTAGTGAAATACCTTAAGCTGTTTAACTGTAAGGCGTGGAATAGGAGTCACTCAGTGGATTGGTTGTATGTTGTGGGCTACTGAAGTCTGCATTTGTTACTGTGCTAATAAAAAGATGTTTAAAAAAAGAAGAAGAAAAGATTTCTGCTTAGTGCCTTGCTTTGTCATTTTGCCAGAATAGTGTCTCCCTCTTTGAGGATTGCCAGATGGATAAGGACAAGGGAGATCTGCAGGTGAGTGCACCAACTGCTGCTATTTTGGGAAGACACTTCTAGAGGAGCTACAGTGAATAACAGCTGTGACTTTTTCAGCTGTTTACTGTCTAGGTGTTGCACAGGCTGTACGGCCCGTGAGGAGATAACCTGCCACAGAGTCCCTGCCAGGTACTTTTTAGCTTAAGTTTTCAGGATTTTAGCTTAAGTTTTTTGGATTTTCAGGGCAGGCACATTATTTGAAAGTACAACTGGAAAAGTGCATGAGATCTGGAAAGGAAACAGGCAGGAGGTAAAAGGATAAAGAGAGTACCTTCCTGGTTTTCTTCATGGACCTTCATGGACTGGTCTATTCCCACTTGGAAGAGGAGAAGGAATCGTGTCCTAGTAAGCTAGCAGAAGACACCTTAAAGGAGACTAAAGGAGACTTGATCTGTAAATCCTTTAACTACCTACAAAGAGAGACCTACCTCCTAGAGACCTGGTGTTTACATTGAGGTGTCTAGCAACAGGTGGGGAGTTGTGGATGTGGCATTTTTGACCACTCCCTTACCGTAAAGGCCGGAAATACAGATTAATTTTCACATGGCAAGTGCTGCACATTGCGACATTCCTACAAGTGCTGTGTGGTCATTTTGCCCTCAGATTTATTTCGGTATTTTAAAACAAAGTCTGTATCTATTTTATTTATATTCTTCTCTTCCTATCTCCGCATAGATCAAATCTAACTCAGTCCAAAGTATTTTGTTAATGAGTGGTATCCTTTCTTTGCTGGGTGGTCGTGGGCAGTAGTATATTAGCTTCATCTGCTCAGCTGCCTTCTTTTGACACCGTGTGTTTTGGTGTATGAGCTCCCTCAGCTGTTTGGCTCACCCTGGCAAAATTATTGATATGCAGCTACATCACACCAGGAGCGCCTGTGCTCATTCTTTCCTCCTCTCCTTTGTTGAGTAAATGGCTTCATCTCAGTAGGTTTTTGTCAGCTCCTTGCTTCGTGCTACCAGGACATGCCAAATTAATTGTTGCAGCTGGCGGGGGGGAGGGAGCTGATTTGGGGTGACTAATCTGCACAGTATTTATTCAGCAGGATAGTAGTTTAAAAGGAACAGAGAAAGATGGTTCAACTTACTAATTTATTTTTATTTTTTATAATATTTTTTCTCCCTTATCTTGTGAAAGGACCGTCTAGCTTTGTAGCAGGTAAGTGACCCTAGTGACCTAGGATGGGTTTTTGAGTCAGTGGAGTACAAAGAACAAAATACATGTGTTGCCCTTTGGCTACTACATTATCCTTTGTACTCTACTTACTGCCCCTGTGTCAATCTGTTCTACAGGGAGTTTCATTTTGACTCGGAACCAGCCACTGCTTGTAGATTGTCTGCAGAGGAGACACTTCATTTTCCAGCACTTGTCAATGAAATACTATGGTATTTAGGAAAGACAATTGATTTGAGTGCTTAAAAAGCATGAGAATAAGTTTGTGAAAGAAAATGGTGGGTGACGGTTGTTTATGCGAGTGCCCCAAATGATCTAATCTAGTTTCTAACAAATTTAACCACATTGAAGATAATGTGTCTACCTTTTCATAACCTTTTTGGAAAAAGATCCCTCTTCTCTTGCCTTTCCTAAAACATTGTCAAGTTTGGAGTGTCCAGGGGAGCGAGTGTGCAAGCTGGTGTTGCAGGAGACAGCTCTGGCAGCCTTCAGGTGACATCAGCCTTGGCAGGGGAACTGCACTGAGTCGGCGGGGTGCAGAACCAGTCACCTCTGTTCCATCTCCACACGTTTTAAGTTAATCCTGACTTGTCAAACGGCGCTCCCTTGGCTCAAGAGCCATCTTCAGTGACAAGCAAGTCACTGAAGACAAGTGATTAGCAGAGGTCTTTGCTTACTTTGTTAGATCCGAAGCTGAATTGAGTCCCTTCTTCTAGAAGGGTTCTGCAGAGCTGAAGAGGAGGAACGTAAGCAATTCCTTGGTGGGAGGTCGCAGGGAGGAGGTGAACCATTATAGCTCTGAGGTCACCCCTGCTTCCCAAGCATGCAGGCAGATAGGGAGCCTTCTGGGGAGGGAAAAGCCTTGAGTACACATGTGTTGGGTAGGAAATGAGTGAGGAGGGAGTGTTGTTCTGCAGCATCGCTGGGGACAATGACTATTACTAGCTGGGCTGGGGGAGGCCGTGCTATAGTGCTTATTCAGCTGCAGTGTTGCAATGGAAATAATTGTATGTTTCTAGCAGGGCATTACAAGAGGTTGCTCATTCATAATTGCTCTCTTATCTTACTCCTTGGCCGCAGCAATCCAAACTATATTGAGTAAGGCATATAAACAGTTTCGCCTACATTATAAAGGTAGGAATACCTGCTTAATGCCTAGTGAATTGTCCTGCTGCTCTGACATAAGTAGTGCTGACGGACTCTATTTGTCAGTATTCAGGAAGAGCAATGCTATAAGCACACAGCTTAATTGTGCTCATTAAGCACACTTACTGTATAGCAGTTATGATTTGACAGTGCAAACACTGCTCATGGTTTTGCTGACTCACAGTGAAATTCTCAATATTTATTCAAAACAACATTAATTTAGTGGAAGATGAGGGAACTGGGTACTTCAGTTCATTCCCTCTCCCCGCTCTTGTCTCCAAAGAAAAGCTAGTATCAATAAGGGGCTGGGAGAGACCAAAAGCTGGTTGCTCTCTCTGGGAACTGTTGCTCCTTCTGTCCCTCTACCTCCCATGTTGTTTAGTTCAGTGACCGGCTGATCCAGGGCAGCAGATCCCTCCGGCACGGGCGTTCCTGTGGTGGGAGTGACACGCAGCACACACGCAGCCCACACGCAGCACACACGCAGCCGTGTGCCCGCTGCTGGACGATGCATGTGCGGCCGATTAAGACCAAGGCCATTTGTCCGGGTATTTCTGGGTGTTTGCCATAGAGATGTTCCCAAAAGGCAACCTCCTATGCTCCCTAGCCCCCTCTCACAGTGGCACAGCACTCTGTAGGGGTTGCTGCCCGGCTGGTACCATCATTGGGAGGGTGGATTCCTGCAGCTGGGCTGTGCAGGGAGGAGGATTAGGCAACGCACCAAGCAGAGCCCGGGCACTGCCTCCTGCGTACAAAACCGTCCCGTATAATTTCTGGGCAAAATTATCACCTCTATGAATGTGACTGATTTGTACTGGACATGCTGGAACAAACCTACCTACAGCTATGTTGTTCTTCAGGTCGCAGTTAAATTAACAAGTGCTCCAAGAGCTTTCTTGGTTTGTACCAATAAATTCCCAAGCTGACAGCACTATTTGCCAGACTTTGCTGACAAGCTTCATCTCAGGGTAGATCTCTTCTAGTATCTCCCACAAGATTTGGGTTGTATTTTTGGGTTTTTTTTCTTCCAGACACTAGCAGAACTTCAGCAGCTAAATCTGCTGGTAGTTGTTCCTCCTGCCCCAAGCCCTTCTCCTGCAACAACACGCTGGCCTCAGCCCCCTGCAGCATCAGCCCTGTGGCCCTGTTTAAAGTCAAGGTAAAAGGATTGTTGCCATTTCAAACATATCCTCTCTCCAAACTGAATGCTTTATTGCTATTTGTGACCACAGGCTATAGAACTGCAGGGGGATTGCTTAGTGATAAGCTTGTTGATGTGTCCCTAAACATGGTCGCATCGAGGCATAGTCAAAGCCCCTGATAGATGTGTCCACCTGTCCCTCCTTCCTGCATAACCCTTGTTGCAAGGTAGCTACTCCCATGAAGTGCTTTTTAAGTCTTTTACCAAGTCCATGAAAAAGAAGGACACCTCTTAGCCATAAGCTTGATGATTTTATTGCTGAATGAGATTATTGCTTTTAACTGCAAGAAGCAAATGGCACAGAAAGGGTTGTGACCTGGCCAGCAGCAGACAATACTCAGGTAACTTAGTTATCACAGTTATTCCCTTTGCTCTTCCTTCCAGGCAAGGGAAATGTTGATTTGTTCTGGGACTGGGAGAGTTTGCTTGCTAAGAAGGTGAAGGGCTCGAGCAGTGTTTTCCGATCTGTCACAGTCACTTCCCACAGTCTCACTTTCTCGGCCCTTGCCCACTGCTGTGCTGCTTCTGTTTCCACTTGCCTTTGATCCAAGAGGTCAGTTTTGTTTCCCAAGACAATAACTATTACCTACAATCAAAATGAAAGAGTGAGCTTTATACAAAAAAAAAAAAAAAAAAAAAAAAAAAGGCATCAACCACTCTTGGTGCTTTTAAACAGTAGGCAAGTGGCAACAACACAGTTCAGACCTGTTCTTTAACTTAGTGCTGGTTCAAAGTAAGCTGTGTGTAGTTTGGAAGGTCAGGGTCTGGGATCTGAATTAGTCTCATCTGCTTGTGGGCTGGGAGCTGGTTTTAGTGATAGGATACGCAGGACTTCCCCTTCTCTCTCTGTTTGGCTCTCTTGGGTATTGTTTCCCTTTAAGCAAAGTTAAACAGCCCTATTCTCCTTTTACTTTGCAATTGAGCTGCCCTGGGCAAACGATAAGAGCTTGACATCTGAGCAGGTCAGAGCAGCGGATGCTTGAGAGGTGAAAAAAATGCATGGCAGCAGAGAAAGCCTGGAACCCACAGCTGTGGATTTTGCCCGGCTTGGTTCTTTTCAGAACTGCCATCCCGCAGTGTAACTAAACCGCCCCCCCCTTCCCCCCCCCGCCACACAGAGAGGGTGGCTGCCGGGCAGGCTGGGCTGCTCGCCCAGGGGCTGCCCGCTTCTCCACACTCCTGAAGCCACTAGAGGGACCTCAGTGGACAGCCTTCTGTCGCTGGAAGGTTCAGATAAGCACCATCCTCTCAGAAGCAGTTTGAAGAGCAGCTGGTTAGCTAACTGGGGCAGCGCAGCCCTAGCAAGTCAGACCTTAGTTGTAAGAGTCAATCCAGTGACTTGTGTGTCACCGAGACAGGACAGTGGGACTGAGCTTGGTGGCCTGCCCGGTACTTCCATTCTAGGAGGGGCTGGAGGTAGTGCTGGTCACTTAAAAGTTACTGCTCCTGCTTTTTTTAAGTTAACCATTTTCTAAAAATGTTTTATGAGCATCAGCTCTTAGGGGAAGCCATGCCTGTATTTATAGTTTAAGGCTCTTAGTTGAACTCTCATCTCATCTCTGTGCTAGTGGTTTGATAAAGATCAAGTGATAAAGTGCTCTTTTGCTGATGATTTGGGGTTTTTGCTGTGACCACACCTGCTTGCTCTTCCCTGTTTATCAAACCAACTCCAGGATGTCTTGTTTCTTTCCAGATAGAGATGTTTTTCCTTTGAGACCTGTGAGGTTTGAGGTTTCCTTTCTTTTCTATAGCAGTCCAAGGTGTTTAGAAAAAAGATTTTTTCCCTCTGTGAATGCTCTGAAAGAAGCTGTAACCTTCATATGCATTTACCACGTGCTCCAACTGAATTTTACCTATGGTTAAGCTCTGTTGGAATGAGAGAACACAACCTCTATTTAGTATAAAATTTGGCCAGCCTTTAAGGTGCATGCTGGAGAGCCCCCACAGCCAGCAGAGGCAAGGAACCAGCCATCAGTGCTTTCTGTCATCTGCCACACAACAGCGGATTGTGCTGCTCAACAAGGTGAAGTTCTGCCAGCTCAGATGCACCATGTGTGGAGGTAGGTCCCTAATTTGCATTCTGGCAGAGCTCAAACTTTAAGTCTGCTGATGCTATCTTAAGGTAGGACTCCAGATCTCACCTTCTGTGCTTCAATACATCCAGTTTATTCTGGGTACCACTCTTTTGACTTTGTTATCCTCACTCAAGATCACAACTTTACACTCTCTCTGTTTTCTAAAATACCTGCATGCAATGAGAAAGAAGAACTCTGGCAGGTAACAAAGAAGAGAGGGACACAGATCCTGTTGGGGCTGTGACTCCCTCTCTGCATTACAACATGCTGTAGAGTAACAAATCAGGGCCCTCGCAAAACATAGTGCCTGGGAAAAACTTCCTGCTCATCCACCTTTCCTTGCCCTGCAGAGGACTTGTGATTGACTCCCATATCCCTGATATACGTGACAGTCTGCAGGTGACACCAGTCCCACCAGCTAACATACCTCTCCCGTGACTGCACGGTCTGGTGCTGTCAAACTTCCAGCCTGCCTCCCTCCACCACCCTGTGTGCCCTCAGTACTAAACAAGTTACCTTTTGGAAGGTCCCTCCCTACCATTATCCAATTAATTCTTCATGTACTTTATTTATTTTATTTTTTTTTTCTCAGCAGCATAAAACAGACATTTGGAAAGCATTTAACAGGGAAAAGTACTTGAGAATGTAAAGATACTGTAGGAAAAGCCACAATGTGGCTAATGCCACATGCAAGTTATATTTGTTTAGCTAAGCTGGAACGCTGTCAGCTGAAAACACTAGCTGCTTTCTAAGGGAAAATAGAGCAGTCATTTCGCACAATTGAATTGATTCAATATGGTTGTTAAAATACATTAAAGCTGCTTTGCCAATTGACTAGTGTCTGGGAGACCCATTGTCAATTACACTAGTTTGTAAGCCATCAAGTAGATTAATACAAAACAAACAAAGATAATGCCCTTCCTTATATTATTCTATGCACTTGACTTCCCGTGTACAATATCTAAAAAAACATATGAGCTGCACTGCTGTAGACCAGATGTTTTATTAGACATAAGTGTCCTGGCTGGTACGTTCAGCTAACCGAATTTTAGCTGCAGTAGAGGAAGTAAGGAGAGAAGAAACCCACATTCTTTTGCATGACCTGCATGGCATGTGAATTAGGCTTCCCCAGCATGAGAAAGCTTCCTTTTGCTGGGTTGCCCAGAGCTGTGGCTACATATGTTTTCCTTTGTATGTGAGTTTTACAGAAGGAAAATCTATGCTTTGCAACCTCAACTTGCTACCCCTGACACAGGCATAAGCCAAGCGGTTACACCACCGTGCACGTACCTCCTTTTTGTCTCTGAAGACATCAATCTCCTTTTTGAGCTGTTCAACTCTTTGAAAAGCTTCAAGGCTGGTCACGGCATACACGAGAACAAAGCCATCAGCGACAGAGAAATAGTGTTTTGGCAATTCTACACCCTCCTGCAGACCCCTGGTGTCATAAAGCCGTAACTGTTCCTTCACGCCTCGGTCTGTCTCCACTGACGCCAAATACACGTCTTCTATCGTGGCACCTTCTTCTAAGCCTGTTTTAAAACAAGCAGGGGAGTTCAACAGGTGTGAGTCCAGCACCACTCTAAGCATTATTTGTGTGACAGCAGAATTTTACCCCACGGTAGCTTTCTGTGCAGAGTGACCTGACCTGGACTTGACCTCACCTGACATCCCCATGAAGGCCTGTATTCACAGATCCCCAAACCAGCTATTTACAATAGCAACGCTGGGTAAACACAGCTATCTAATATACGAGCACATGATTATGCCTGCAAAATTAATCTATACAATGTGCACATTCAGGATAGGAGAAGAGATATGGCTCTTCCCCCAGGTTTCCCAAACTCCAGCCACCCAGTGGTACCAGTTCTATGCCAAACATGCTGCAAACAGGCCTGCCCAAACATATGCTTTTGGAAGAACAGCCAAGGAACATCAGAAAATCAAGTACTGACATTTGAGCCTACTTCTTTGCTTCATACTGAGCTGGATCACACGGCAGAAGCAGGAGCCAAAGGAATAATTCTGAAGATTAACGTGTATTGGTGGTACAACTAACCAACAAGTGAAATCAAGCCAGAAAGGGAAGGGGATGTTTGCATGCAAGCAAAGTTGCATGCTCTATTTACTCAAATACACAGCATGTTTTTTCCATCCCTTAGGGATTTAGAATGACTCAGATGTGCTAATAGGAGAAAGCTCATTTACTGCAAGGTAAAAGCACACACAAGGTAACAAGCTTTCATTTATGTATCACCTGCTCCATAGTAACTATCTGCATACTGGCTCTCCTTCCTTCCTCTCCCCATGGTGAATTTGAGGTAACTTAAGGCAGCTTATTTTGAACTAATTAAAATTATTTTTTTCAAGTCAAAACTGAAAACACATAGATCACCTTAGCTTTGTATCCCCCCCTGGATGCAGGTGTATAAGGTTACAGGTCCCAATAAACTACATAGAGTGTAGCTGGGCCACTTTCAGAGTTGGTTTTAAGTTTTCCTATAAACTCTCTGCAATACACTTTTTTGCCTCCACTGCTGTCTTATATACATGAATTGTTTGCTGTTGCAGGGCTACAGTGATGACTCCTATATTATTCTCTTTGTCTGCCAAAGAGGGACCATATTAGTGCATTGTTTAAGAAAACACAAGGAATTATCCAGCCTGTGAAAATAAGGATTTTGCTATACTCAGTGACACTATTAAAAATACTTCACATTGACAAACAAAGCATTCCACCCACACTGATGTTTTCCCACAATGCACGCAGCATTCCTGAGCGGGAAAGTGGCACAAGCTGTTCTTTTTTTGCCCCTCTCAGTGCAGTCTTCTCACACAAAACTCTTAATAGGTTTGGATTGAATTTATTCATCTCGACTCCAAATATAGCCATGTTAACGTGTGAGAGCAAAACTTAGAGCAGAAGGACAAAACAAAGGTTAATAGAAAAAGGAAGCACAAACGCATTCTGCGTGGTTGGAAAATGTGTTACAAGGGCATTTTTAAAGACTGAAGTAGGTAACAGAGCCCTTTTTGGATATAGCACTATATTTTTCCTTGCTCTGCTTCATTACAGACAGGTCAAGGAAATATCTAACATCAGTAAATACTACTTTGGCAAGAAGGAATGAACCATAAGTACCTCAGTTTTCTTCTTAGAAAGCAATGAATAATATTGTACAGGTTTTTACCATCTAAATGCTGCCCTGTACTTCAACAGTCTTTAATACATCCACGTTCTCCTGTGACAGTCTCTTCCTAATGGCATTAAAAGTAATATTGAAAAATATGTCTTTTATCTTCCTACTTGAAAATGAAGAGGAAAAGTTAAGACCTGGGATTTAAGTCAGCAGAACAGGGCAACAAATTCTGATGTGAAATAGGAGGGGGCACTTTGGAGGGAGCTGAAATTTATGCATCAGATTCCAGAGGTGAAATTTCACCTACATGCATTGGAGGAAGGAGTATATGCAAGTAGATTCCTAAGCAAACACAGATACTGTGTAGACATAGCTGTGCCTCCTTATTCTGGGCCCTGCTTCTAAAGCCCAGACCACGTGCTACCAACGTCTTGCTGACAATAATATTTATGCTTCTTGACAGCACTGTCCCAGTCAAACACTTTCCCAGTTGCAACTCAAGCACGTGCTGGGCAAGTTGTTGTATAAGTGACAAAACTAGTCAGGAAAGCCCTGCGGCCTAGGAAGGTGTCTGGCACCATCCCATCCTCCCTGTCATGAGAACCCCAGTTCTCCTTTCCATCGCTGGTATCCCCAGGGATCTTCTCACCTTCACTCCTTGGTTGGGAAGGGCAGCTTGTGCTGAGGAGTCACTGCCCTGCAGAGTGTTGCCCACTCGAGCAGGTTTTCCTTGGGGGGGGAGCATTGCCGTGGGCCTTCTGTCTCTTTCCTGCAACCAGTTTTTGTAAATTTACAGAAACATATTTTGAGATGTCTACTGCTGTGACACAGATGAATGGGCGGATGGAACCAGCTTTCAGGTTCAGAAGCTGTGGGGGGAAAGGGGAACTAACAAGACAGTGAACAATCTCGTGGAAACTACAGATGAAAAAAAAGCTATGGAGGGAAAGGAGGAATAGACAGGAGACTGATGCCATTCTCTAGTGCCTACTTAGCTGGTGCAAGCCTTGGGGGAAGCAGAAAGGTCTTTGTCTATGTACCGACTGCTACCATAGAGGAACTGCCAGGGGAAACCTCAGTCATAAATTGGGTGGTGTTTCAACCCCTGATGGTTTCCCAGTGAGGACAAGAAAAGTCTCAATATACTAGTGAATACTGTACACTGAGGCTAGGCAAGACAGAGATATTGCAGATACCAAAATAAAGCAAAATTTCAAGATCGGTGTAATTTCAGAAGTTCCCAGGTGACTCTTGAACATAAACTGCAAATTTTGTCTTCTTGAGTGCTTTTGATCTCCTATGTAATCTCTCCTTCCCTCTTTCCATCAGGAATTTAACAAAGAGCTCCTAAAGCCTGCTATTCCTTGTGTTTGTAAACTGTGGGATAACAGGCTTTGCTTACTCAGAGAATTCCTGGCTCAGAGAAGAGCTGGACAGGCCTCAACAGGAGCTGCTCTATTTAGACTTAGCTGCTGGTTAAGTACTGGTCCCACCAACCAGTAGCCATGGTTGTGACCCTCAGGTGCAAACATTCATCTCCTTTTTCATCTATTTCTAAAATGCAAAGCTGGATGTAGCTCTATGGAGAGGTAGTTTTGATTTAAGAAACAGAGATGTAAGAATGCATAATTTGGTTAATTAGCTTCCACATCTTTGGAGCTGTGAAAGCCAAAACCCCAAATCCCTCCAGCTGAGACCAAACGAGGTAAATTCTCCAGTTATGGCTTCTACCACAGTAATATATGGTGTTTTCATTTCTAGCTAGTAAGACAATTTGGAGTAGCTGCTTATGAATAACCTGACCATACCAGCTATTTACACAGCCGGGAGGCAGAGATAAGGAAAATTGTGTTTTCTACAGGAAGAGTTCTCATCTCCTCCTGTTGAGCTGATAAGCTTTACCACAAGTTGCAGGGCCAGAGATATCTTAAAGGCAGAAGAAGTATTCTTTCTGCTTTTGCAGTATCACTGAACAAGAACGTGTTTTAAGAAAAAATACTGATCTTTTTACAGACACATTCTGTGCCGAGGTTTAGCCAGCAACTCTCCTGTTAGCCCTCGAGAGAGAGCTCAGGCCAAGCAGTGCCAAGTACCACAGGAATTTAATGGGACGATCTTCTACTGCCAGTCAAGGACCCATCTCACAACCGAGGAGAAAAGACGCCCCTCTTTCTTCAGGAGTGCAAGAGAAGGTGGAGGATTTGGACAAGCACAACACTGAAGCCACAAAAAGAGAGATCATCCCATGTACCAGGCAACTGTATACATAAGTGCAAGCCTTGAAAACTATTTGGCCTGACCTACTGCAATACAGTCCCTACATGACTCAAAGCTAGATCTGCACTCATTTCAAACATCTCCTTTCAGGACTTGTCTGATTCCTTGTATCTGTTTAGCCAGGGAGACTGCTGATTCTGACAGCATTTCTCATCTCATTGCCCTCTCCTTTCTCATCCTCGGGCACAAGCCAAACAGTCCCTCTTGTGGTTTTAAAGCCTAGCACGAAGCCCAGTGCCACACATTGTTGCTCACACGCTCCAGGGACACAGATATTCCTTTGGGGGTGGGGGAGGAAGCTATTCCTCCCTCCAGACTACTTTCTTAGTGCCTTTGCAAGAGTGCTAGCTGGTGTCCACGTAAGCAACAGCAGCACTTAGGGATCTTCATCCATGACAAGCCAGGGAGAGCTGAAGATGCACAGTTTTCTAGGAAAAGAAACACAGCCCAACTGGGTTTATAGCACCACCACCAAGCACATAGCCAGGAACGTGGGCTCAGAGCCAAAGGCTTTATATAGCAGCATGAAACCTCCAAGGACACTAATCACCTCCCTGATAGCAGCTGTGCCACCACTCCTCATTACAGGAAAGTCAACAGGAGGCACGTGAGCACTGATATAGACTCATGGCTGATTTACAGCCGGGAGGAGACCCCCATGTCAGTGGCTGGGGGCTCTCGCAGGATGGCACCAGACCTTGTGTTCAGAGCCTACAACCAAGTTGGAGCACACCTCTTGTTACTGAGAGGAAGATGTGGATGCCTTCAGGAATGGAGGGATTCTGTGCGCTGGCTCGGTGGTCCTCCCCATGGCTCCCTGGCCCTCGGACCAGCCGCAGAGCTGCTCCTGACGTCAGTCAGGAAGCACAGGTTTCAAAACAGCTTGTGTCCATGTTGCCATACCCGGTGAGCTGCCTTGCTGGTTGGCTCTGAACAGACAGTCTTTCAGCAAACACACTAGTCTCCTGCCAAAAAGGCCAGCAGCCAAGATGTACATGTCAGCTTTCTGGAGCTCGCAAGCTTTAGGAAACAAGGATTGAGATTCAGTAATCATGTTTTAAGTGTGGAGGGGCTCCTCTGCAATGGTAGCACCAGCAGTGGGTCTGTGCAGTTTAAAGCTCAGCTGAGGAGCAATCAAGGACTCAAACTCTGTCCTTGTCCAGTGAGACCCTCACAGTGGTGTCCTACCTCCACAGTTCAAGGGGTCAAATCCACGCAGACTGGTACAGTAGCTAAAGATCTTCTGGGAACCATTTCCAACTTCAGGCACCCTCTGCCAGAACTGCCCATGGGCTGAGGCAGAGGCAGGGAGGATGGTTGCTACTCATCAGGACTGCCCGAAACCCCAACTTATCAGTCCATCCCCCAAAACATGCCTGATGGCTCACGCGGGTGATATCAAAAGTGCTGGGCCATTGCTATGAGTCCTCTCCTTACTCTGATATCGACTGTGCTACTAGCCCTCTTTCTCCAAATGTCTTGGGAATAAGATTTGACCAAAATCATAGAAAGCAGGAGACTACATTCTTCTTTCTCCCCTTGCATCCCCTCCTCCACTATCAGTTGCTCCATCCCTTACTGTCGACTCCAAAAAATAAAAGCAGAGTTGCAGGAAAGGAAAACTCAACTTTCTGGGAGAGGAGGGGAGAAGTCTGTTGCACGATGGCTGAGCTGGAGCTGAGAGCTCAGGAGCAGCAGAGGAACACCCACAGCTAAACCCCAGGCACGAGGCCTCCCTCTGGTTATGTCAGCCAGTATCCATGACGTTGTATAATCGTGTCCATGGCTGATTCCATAAATAGCTCCCCGGATGAGCAACACCCGAATATCCTTCCTGCCTGGGTCGCTAATAGGAGCCTGGGGCAGGAAGTAATGCGAGGCAATACGATTTAAGCAACGTGGCCTCGCTCGTGCTGCCGGGGTGTCCCTGGCAATGGGCAGGCGTGGGGGAGAGACAAGTCCCCGGCAAAGGGGAAAACCTCCAGCCTGCAGGTTTTGCAACCTTCACGCTGAAAGCTACACAGGGCTACGTGCTACACGGGGCTCAGTAGGATGCTGGAAGCAGATGTTACTGCAACACGAGAGGAAATCCTCCTTTTAAACAAGGGTATTAGCACGCAGCTCTGCACCACGCTTTGCCAGCAAATTCCTCCCATCCACACGTTTTAAAGGCACAGCGCCTGCAAAGCACCGTCCTAGAAATCCTGCTGTTTATCCAATAACTTACCCCGACATTTAATTTACCAGCCCAAGAAAAAAGATGCAAATAGACTAGAACACCTTCTGTCGAAGCCCAGAGATTCACCCCTGGTGCCACCCCTTGTTTCTGGGTGAGGCAGGAATAATTCATCAGCCTGCTGATCCTGCCCTTCCTCTCAAAGCCAAGTCATGTGGAAACGGGGAAATGAGCCGGTTTTGCCTTCGTTCACTTTCTTTTGTGCACAGCAAGTCTCAGGCATCCTGGGCTCCTCTCTCAAGTCCATTTTCCATGGGAGGATTTCTTTGAGAGCCGAGAAGTTTGGCCCTTGAAGTTCAGCACAGAATGTGGGTCCTAAAGCAGAGCTGGTTTTCTTTTCAGCACTTTGATTAAATATCAGCCAAAAATGAGCAAAATAAAGCTTTAAGAAGATGGAACTAAAGTCTAAACAGTCTCCCCAGTCATCATGTGATATCTATTTATTTTTCAGGCATTTACAGCATCTGTCAGGGAATGAGGTATTACGTAAATAGGCAGCAAGCACATCACCTATTTTCTGTTTGTTTCTTTTTAAACATTCATGTATTTTATAACTGGGAACATCACAAAAAGGGTTCTTCTTCAAGCCCCTTTTGAAAATCAGTAGGCAAGGGACTAGGAATTTCAAGAACTGCACAGAGATGGAACAAAACCACATGAATTTCCTCCTTCACCTCAGTGCAGTTTGTAGCCCTCAGTTATTGCTGTTTGGGGGCCCACACAGAACAGGACTCTGGAAAAGGAAACACACACAGACACACACAGATACTCCCCCTGCCCCCCCAAAAGTAAAATTATCTCACCAACTGTATGCTTTCCATAGAGAAGCTGCTCCAAAATCGCAGTCTTTCCCACCGAGGCCATTCCGCAAACCACCACCTTGTAGCCCTTTCCCATCTTTCCCTCGAGGGCAGCGTCGGCAGGGCTTCCCTGTGCGGACACGGGAGACTGTTAGCCCGGCGTGGTGGCAGAGCCTGGTGGCAGAGCCTGGCACCAGACAGCAGCCAAGTCCCCGAAAGGCGAGAGGCAAAACGCGAGGCACAGCTCCCTCCCCGGCGCTCGCCAGTGACTGATATTTTTAGGACTAGAGTTTCCTCCCACACCATTTTTTTAAGGTTTTAGGCTGCTGCCACGGGTGCCGGTGCTTGCCTGCAGACCTGACACCCATCCCGAGGGGCTGGGGGAAACTGTTTGCCAGGGCAAAAAGAGGGGTGTGCTGGTTGGCGTGTGTGTACACTGCTCGGCTCGCGTTACTGGGCTTCGTGGCTTTGCTGCGGGCCTGATGGTGTCTGGTGGTACCGGGATGGCTTCTGAGAAGGTGACAAAAGAGCTGCTCCTCCCCTTTTATTTCATGCACTGAAAGTGTCCGAGCTTTTACAGACTCAGAGCAAGAAAACAGGAGCATTAAAGGCAGAAGCATGGGAAAGCAAACACAAAAGCAGGGGTTTTTTTTTGGTCTGTTTTAAATTGGTTTAACAGGGAGTTGGTTTTAGCAGGAGGCCTCCAGAAGCCAGGGGCAGTTCCCTCCACAAGCCAGCCGTGGCCAGGTGACCCACTCCCCTGAGCCCATTTGTGGCAGAGCGAGCCAGCCAGCACCTTCTTTAGGACCAGGAGGGGCTGGCCTTGTCCTGTTTCAGTTCCCAGTATAACTGGGGATCACTTCACAAGCTCAGGGAGGGGGGAGGCTCTGCAGAGCAATACAGAAAGGTCACCCGGCAGCCGCGGGGCCGGGGGGACGGGACACGACCCATTTTGATTCCCCGGCAGAGCCTGACACCCTCCACAGCAGCACGTCGGGGACAGGGACGCTGCTAGGAGCCAGAACGGGGGGACAAAACCCTCCTCGGCGCCTGGCCCCTTCCCGGCTCCCGCAAATTCCCCTCTGCGGGGGTTGGGGGCGGAGGGAGCGGGGGGAGGGTGGTGAGGAGGGGCACAGTGATGCTCGGGTAGGCAGAAGGGACGTGAGCGGGGCTGGGCTGAGGGAACAACCTGCCCGTTACCGGCAGCGACGAGTCACGCCAGAGCCCCGGCCCCGCCAGCGGCTGCCCTCACCCCGGCGGGGACACCCCGTCTTCCCAACCCCCCCCGACGACCCTCCCCCACGTCCTGCAGCACTCCCCACCGCCAGCCCCTCCGCCCCAGCACTGAACGGGCTTTCGGGGTGTTTATAGGGCTTTGGGTTTTTCTTGTCCCCTTGGGATTTATGCAGCTCCGCCCGCCCCCGCAGCCCCCCTCTCCCCCCTTCCCCGAGCCCCCTGCCCCAGCGCGAGCGTGCACCTGGGCCGCAGCTTCCCCATTGACCCGCGCCGGCCGGGCCCCGCCCCCTGACGCCCATTGGCGGCTCGTGCCCCTCCTCCTATCTCCCATTGGCGGGTATGGGGGCCCGGCCGCGGCGGGGCGGGGCGAGGAGCTCTACCGGGCTCTGTCTCCCTTTCAGGACTACATTTCCCATGAGACCTCGCAGGCGCAGCCGGAAGCACGGTGCCGCCGCAATGGGTTGTGGGCAGCAGGCCTCTTCCTTTCCGGTGCTGGGCGCCATCAGGTGAGGGGTATTTCGCGCTCGGCCTTTCCTTACGATCTGCGTCCATCCCGGGCCCGGGGCGGCTCTTCGCCCGCCGCGCCGCCGCTCCCGCCCGCCGCCACCCTGGCGGGGTGGGACGGGGTCGTTCCTGCGGTGCGGGGAGGCGGCGGTGCGAGGAGCGAGGCCTGGGCAGGCCGCGGGCCCTGTCGGGGCAGCGGAGGAGGCTCCGCTGGCCGCTTCTCGTCGGGGCTGCCCGGGCGCCTGGTCTGTGGTGTGGGAAGGGGGACGCTGTGTCGCAGCCGGGGTTCCCCGGTGGGAGCGGGAGGCCGCACAGCGCGATGTAGCGGGTGCAGGGTGATTACAGGCCTTACGTCCCGGTTTGGCGCAGGGTTTGCAGGTGGTTTGTGGTGTTTGATGCCATAACGTGGGCATAAAGAAAGGGTAGCGTGGGATGGGAAGGATTGTGCCGTGGCTGAGCTGATGCAGGAAAGAAATAGGTGGAAGATCACACATGAACTGTATTTTGGGTGAATAAAGCTAGTTGTGTTTCTCTGATGGTGATTGGTGTGTGGCTTGATGGAGTTCACTTACACCTGCTAATTGTTGCTGCTGTGTGAGAGCTCAAAGGGTTTTAGAGGCAATTTAGCCAGGTTATTCAGGTTAAAAATAAAGACCACACCGCTCACAGTCACGTGCTTCTTTATAGATTGATACTTACCACTTGCTTCAGATGCTTACTGTCAATTTTGGTACTATCTGACATGCACAGCTGAAAAATCCTCAGCAGAGGAGCACAATGCTTAAGAGTGTATAAAAAAGAAAATTGGTGAGAGTGGTAACTGACGTGTGTCCTGTTGGAGGCTGCCAAGCGTCAGCCATGTTACCCCACGTGCCCGAGGTGTGAAGGAGCTCAAGAGTGTCCCATATGTGGTGGTGTTACACCCACGGCTTGATGCAATGTCTCTGGCGGAAGCTGTTCAAATCTGGCAGTCTTACTCTGTACGCTTAATTTGTTGACCTCTCAGTCCAGCAGGTAGACAGACATGGGTGCCTACAAGTACATCCAAGAGCTATGGAGGAAAAAGCAGTCAGATGTGATGCGGTTCCTGCTCCGTGTCCGCTGCTGGCAGTATCGCCAGCTCTCTGCCCTGCACCGCGCTCCCCGACCCACCCGGCCAGACAAAGCTCGCAGGCTGGGATACAAGGCCAAGCAAGGTAATGAGGCCTGGAGGTGAGGTCCACCTGCTTCGTGGTGGAGTGACCGAGTTTTATGTTGGCTTCCTTCTCTAGAAACGATAGTAGAATAACACATTTCTGTAACTTAAATATTCCTGAGAACCAGAAGTGTCCTACGTGAAATAAACTTAATATTATAAATGTGTTAGATTGGTAGCAGTGCTCACAACCCAGAGCCTTACTTCATGTAACTTGGAAATCACACCATCTGTAGCCATTTTGGCAGATAGACGACATCAAGTGGACTTTGGCTTTAATCCTTGTTCCTGTGCTGTTACTGCAGCAGAACTGACCAGTGCTGTTAGTATCCTGGGTCTGGGGGCTGTCCTTTCTCCACCCAGATTCTATCATGTCTTCAACTGTATACATCTGCTTGAGTAAGCAAGATGACGTAGTTTGTGCTGTCATTAGAAAACGGCACTGGTCAGTGAAAGAAACTTCGGGAAAGTGGACATCTGTCTGCAACTTGAGCAAATTCTTGAAATGATTCGTATGTTCATTATGAAAGTATAAAGCCAAGAGTCTGCTTTTCTGTTACTTTGCAAAGTTTGTTAAATTTCCTCAGATCAGATTTCAGCAGGGTTTATGGATGGCTTCTGCTTCAGTGCTTTATGGAATTCTGGGGCTGATTGCATTATTGGGTGTTTCAAGGTGGGAGTTTTTTTGGCTACAAGGTAGCTGTAGCTATTCTTAGTTAGTGCCTTTGGAACTGCATAGTGGGGAGGTGCAACAACCATAAATAGTGGAGATGGGACATCACTTCTGTTACTCAGTTTTAATGGTAATAGCAAAAATATCTTGTGCTAGCTGCCTCCCGTTGTAAGCTTTGGTGAAAATTGGTATAGTGACCTAATTTTCATGTGAAGCTTTTGGGGTTGGAAATGCATTGTGGGCAGCAAACTTGCCTTGCTGTGATTTGTACTGGCTATACTACAGAATTTTCCAGTTCTTAAGTCGCTGTTTCTCTTAGGTTATGTGATTTACCGCGTCCGTGTTCGCCGTGGTGGTCGTAAACGCCCAGTCCCGAAAGGTGCGACCTATGGTAAACCTGTGCATCATGGTGTTAACCAGCTGAAGTTTGCCCGGAGCCTTCAGTCTGTAGCAGAGGTAACTATTTTGGTTATTGCTCAGAAACTTGGCGGTGGGAAGGTCTTACCTAGTCTGTAAAAGGGGAAAATACTTGGGGACAAAAAAAAAAAGTGAAAAAACCTCAAAATTATTAATGTGTTGAGGGTAAAAGACCTTGAATACTGATGGCAGCAAAGCACCAGAATGTCTTGAAAAGCTGTACTGAGACAAATGAAAACACTATTCATATTTTATGAATGAAGCCTGGGAAAAGTACTACTTAGATGGTTTATTGTGAGTTCACAGTGTATATTTACTTCTAAAATGTGCCACAATGTTTGTAATGAAAAACAGACATACAGCTAATATAAACCCCAGCAAAATAAAGGGTTAGGCTTGAGAAATAAAAATCGAAGTATGCTAAGGTGGCTGACTTCTCATCACTAAATCCCACCTCTTTGTTCCCTGCCATGTTGTATGTTTTGCCAGCTTCAGGTATACAGCTCCTTTCACAAAGGACAGATCAGTTCCTGCCTTAAAGCCCGTAGCACCTGTTTGTGTAGCAGGGGTGCTGCACGGTGTACTTACCTGTAGCACAGGATCCGAGAGCAGCATGCCAGAGACCTTCTGGTTCTACATAAAAAAACATTGGTACCTCACAATCAGAGAGTGGTGGATTGTTTGGGAAGTTGTTACCTGCTGAAATACTCAAAATGGAAACTTTAATTCAATTATATCTTTTAAGTTTCATAATGTCACAATAATAGTGTTGAAGAGGTGTAGTTCTCACTTTTTGAAAAAAAATCTCCCTTCAGTGGGTTAGAATTAATGTTAGCCTCAGCTCGAAAAACAGACTCTGTGAAAGAATGGAGACTGCTCATCACCTTGTCATCTTGAAGTAGAAGACTCTTCTGTTCCCAGGACATCAAAAAATACTCAAGCGACTTCATCAAGTTGCATTTAGTGGAGGGTTTTTTTTAAAGAAAGAAAAAAGACATAACTAATTTAAAAGAAACAGATAATGAGTTGAAGTTAAAAATGCAATTCTGTGTTTTCAGTGCTTGTGGCATGCTCTTCATGTATGCTATTCCCAGATAACTGATGGCTGCTCACTTGTCGCAACAGCAGTAATAGAGGTTGTTTGCCCTCAGTTTTAGTTCAAAATTTTCTGAGTCTGACTTGCTCTTTCCTGCAATCCTTGATTTTTTTTTTTCAGATAGAAATATGAAAACTCGATAGTTGCTACCATCCCCACATAAAAGCTGCTTGAGGTGGTTGGTGTTTTAATGTTTACTATATGTGTTAATCTCACATGCTAGAATAAGAGGACTTGAATATTTTCCGCACATGCAATAACATTCTCTCAAGTGCTGTTTGGGTTAAGACTGTAGTAGTAGGTAGGGTTTGTGTTGGGACAGAAGATGGGTGGACTCCATTGGTTCATACTTTCCCATGGTGATGTTAAAGTCCTAGGATTAAACACTTCTTGTGTTTTAAATAAGGAATATTCTTGTCAGAAGAGGCAGATGGAGTTGCATAATTGGCATTTTCTGCTTTGTTTTGTTTTCTAAACTAAGACGGCTTCTTTCCAACCACAAGCGAGGATAGGAATAGAAAGCACTAATATACCAGCAGTGGAACAAAGACTGGTTACATCAGCTGTTTCTTTTCTCCTGTCAGTCCAGGTTTATTCTCTGCAGAAATGTCTTTATCCCACGTAGCTTTGGATGTGCAAATTTTGACGATCAGTCTTTCGTAACTTCACACAAAAGGTTGTTCCATGACCCTAGGTCAACTTGTTCTCTATATGTTCATCTTCATGTTAAAGTTATTTTTAGCTCTGTGTATTTATTTATCGGGTGCTTCTGTGTACGGTTTTCTTCTGTCAACTAGCCACCTTCCTCCTTCCATCCTTTAAAACCCATTTCACGTAGGAATCCAAGCAGCCTTTTTCTTGTTTTTTTTTTTTTTTAACGCATCATTCCTTTCAGCTATTACTTTCTGTTGTGTCTTTGCAGCTGAAAGGGGATCAGTTTTCTTTTAGAAAGAAAAGTTCTCTCAAGACCAATTGAAATTTCTAGCACCTGCAAAATTTTCAGTTTGAGTTACCTCTATGCATGAGGGATGCCCTGCATCCATGATTTTGTGGTCTTTTGCATATTTATTTTTTTCCCTCCAGGAGCGTGCTGGCCGTCACTGCGGGGCTCTGAGAGTCCTGAACTCCTATTGGGTGGGTGAAGATTCCACCTACAAGTTCTTCGAAGTGATCCTGATTGATCCCTTCCATAAGACCATCAGGCGCAACCCCGACACCCAATGGATCACCAAGCCCGTTCACAAGCACAGGGAGATGCGTGGGCTGACATCAGCTGGGCGCAAGAGCCGTGGCCTTGGCAAGGGCCACAAATTCCATCACACCATTGGTGGCTCACGTCGTGCTGCCTGGAGAAGACGCAATACCCTGCAGCTGCACCGTTACCGTTAATTCTTGTAAAAGTAATGATCTAATAAAGCTGATGTGGGTTGTTGAATTTAACAAGTGCTTCTGCTGCTTCTTGGTTTATGTGGAGAAGCGTAGAATTCTCCAGGAGTTGAGTTGCTTCTATGTTTTGAAAGGTTTTTGAAAATGTAATTTGCTATATATGAAGATTGTAGGCCCCAAGCAGAGTTCTGTGCTGGGTTTCACTTTTGATAAGACTAAAAAGGCATGTGCAGTGTGAATTGAAAGCTTAATGGCTAGTCCATGGGTTTATTGCTGTGGGTCTGAGTATGCTTCTTCACTGTCTGAAGGTTGGAGCCTCTGTCCTGTGCTTAGGCTGAAGGACAGCTTTGATCTTGTGCAATGAGATGTAACTTGAAAGTGCTAGTTTATTTTTTTTATTAGGTGATTAAATATTAATGGCAGTTTTATTTTTCAAGTTCTGTTTGTTTGTAATGTCTTGAGTGTGAAGCCAGCTCTTGAGCCTGTGGTACCTGTGAACATGGGCTAAGATGAAGTGCAGCATGGAAAGGTAAGGCTTGCTCTGTTCATTAAAGTGCATGGTATTTAATTACAGACACTTCACAAAGAACTATGTGATGGTTTAGGTTGAACAATAAAGTATTGACTGTAGAGTAGGTATTGCTTCATTTGTGTGAGGTTGCAGGCAGTTTGTTTGACACTTTGCAGTGGAGATGGCATTTCTTAGACCTGCCTTTAGATACCAGAACAGAAAACATTTCTCTGGTATTGCAGAGCTGCATTCTGATTTACTCTGCATGGTTAGGTGGTAGAAATAATTGCATCTAGATGACAGACAGTTATAATCATAGATGAATGTATTGTAGGCTACACTTGTGAAATTACAGCGTGGCCTTTCAGCATGAAGTCATCTTGCCCATAAAAGCTGAGAATAACTAGTTTCTGGTAAATTAGCTGGACAACTGTTCCAGCTTCCACAGATTTCATACCACATCCATTGGGTAGTGGTAGGAAAAGGGGTGGATAGAAACTGCATCTTGCAAGAAGAAGCTTCAACTTGGGATGTGGAAAGATTGAAAAGTACTGGGACTGAAACATCCAAGATTTGCCCTTCAACTGAGAAATTAACTTCTTTATTTTGCTCTTTAAGTTCTTACAGGAGGACAGTAGTCTGAAGAAGAGTGCCAGTACAACGAATGTGTTGCGTTTTTTTTAGGATAACAACTGTGCTAGAGCTTGTTAAGCTGTTGAGGACCCTTGCCATTGATGGGGGAAGATGACAGGACAGTCACCACTAATGCTGTGTTGCTTGTTAAGGTTCCAACCTTACAGCATGTGGAGTGTCTCCAGTGGGACTTGCCTGTCTCAAGGTCAATTGGAAATGTGGTCCTGTAGCTTTTTAAGCTTGAAAGTAGGGGAGGAAGTACTATCCCCTCCAAAGTTTATTGGAAGCTCCTGATCAAAGTACACGTGAGAGGGCATGGTATTTATCAGGCTTGCTGAGGAATTTGGAGCAGAAGGTACCACCTTCAGCGGGAGCCCTGGGTATGTACGGCTTGTCCCAGGTCTTCAGGAGGAAAGATTGCCTGAGCATCTTCTCACTGCAATTGTCATGCTCTGTTAAACAGTGTTTTGGAAAGAAGGGAAATTGCAGTGCAGTATTTGTGTAACAAGGAAAGGCAATTTTATCTTTATTGAAATCTCTTATTTTCAAAAGGCAAAACATTGAGGAAAAGATTTTTTTGTTTGGGGTCGTTAGCTCGGGAAACCAGTCTTAGAGAGAGGTGTGTGGTCTCTGCCTTTCCTACTTTATGGGTTTTGAACCTGTTGTACGAGTTCAACTGAGGTTGCAAATCTGTGTTCCTGAAGAGTAGTTTGGTGAAAATCAATCATCTGAGAGAGTAGTCCCTGTGAGAGGCTGTTGAGTTCAGCCTTCCCTTCCACTCAGAGTCTGCCTGCAACATGGGTACTGGGCTGCTGCTTGTGGGGGGGTGGGGGAGGGAGGAGGAAGTGCTAGGAATTTCACTGGTGACATTTATTAAGACAGGGAGGAACCCAATAATCGGTTTCCAAGCCACCTACTTGGCTCTCATGCAGGATGGCTTGTTTCTCAGTCTGCACAGGCATCTTTTACACATAATTAAAAGAGCTGTCTGGATTCTAGGCAAAGCAGAATGAGTGCCACAGTTAAACTGCAGAGAAACGGGGCTGTGCAGTACCAGCCTATTCCAGCCTGATTCCAGGGGCTGTTGGAAATAGCTGACCGTAAGCTTTTATTAGGCTGGATTTCACTTTTGTGTAAGCCACCTAGATTGATTGCTTAGCCTTTGGTAGAAGATGAGGGCTGGGCAAGTAATTCAGCCCCTGTTAGAAACTAATTCTGCCCTCCCGCAGGGTGGGATGAGTGTAACCAGGTTGTGTGATTTAGCATATTCTTTAAATAAGTGAGAGGTGAACTCCCTTCCACGTAGCTATAGGAAGGACTCATTACTTGGCAGCGGTAGCTGAACTGAAAAGCACAGACTCGCTAATCAACAGTGAGTGTAATTGTTTCCTTGCCTTGTCTGCGGAGTGTCGGGAGCCCCTGGGAGGCAGCTGTGTGAGGGATGCTGGTGTGCTGCCTGCCCTAGGCACAGGTGCTGGTGGGAGAGGATGGCAGGCTCCTTTCCTGCAGCAGAAGGTCATTGAATGTCACTGGTGATTTTGTGGGGGGTCCTATAATAAAGTAATTAGCGATGGAGGAGAGTAATAGCTCAACTTGCTCACTTATCTCTGTCGTTGTAATGCAGGAGTTGTTCTCTAGCATTGACCCAGTGAGAAAAGTGACTACATGTGAAAGGGCCCATCCAGCTAATGAATTAAAAAGCTAGGCTCTAAAAATAGACCCTGATTTCCTACTCTTTTATTTAATCATTCTCCAAGATGGGGAAAAAATACCGTCTTTTTTGCCCTTGTACAGCTCTTTTTCTTTTGCAGCACAAACAGGTCTAGTTCTGAGAGTATCAAGCCAAAATACCCAGAGTGATGGAAACGCTCCTTTAGCCACCAAAAAAAAAGGCAATTTGGCTTTCAATTGGACACTCTTTTCTGGTGTTTTTAGCAAGCACCAACATTTTGATCCAATCATTTTCAAGTAATTGCTTGAAATGTAAGGCTCTATAAAAGGATGGAGAGCCCTGTGGGTTGTTCTCCTCATGTGTCAAGATTCTGAATCAGCCTCAATTCAATAATTACAGGCCAAGTGTTCAGGTTGCAAAGTCTAGTTCCCTAGAGTTAGGTAGTGCCTGAGCTATGCTCCTTACACAACCTTGAATTCAGTGTCTATCTTGTTTGATGTGCCAGAAGAGGCTTCTGGCAAGGCCAGGGTAGAAACCCAGTTCTTCTGGGCTCCTTGTCACTGCCTAAAATTTGAGAGAGCATGTTTTTCTTCCATATCAAATGGTGTTCAATGATATCCTATAATTAAAGGCTTTTATGTAATGAAGATGACATTTTATCTCATTAAGTACTGTCAGCTCTCCATCATTCAGGGGAATGGAGAGCTGGGAGCTCAGTAGGAGCAGATGAGTGATTAAATTAAGCCTGTCTCTGTTCAGATCAATGCTGGCTGGGATTGCTCTCTCAGATGGAAGGTAGCCCCCTTTTGAGCCTGCTTGGGGCTCCTCTGCATTGCCTTCCGGGTACCAGGCTTTAGAAGAATCTTTGCTAGTTAACATATTGGACCTTAGCTGGCTCTTAGAGGTTATGCCTGTATCTGGTTACAAAAGGACTGTGGGGGCATCACGTTTGGATGCGAACTGACTGTCCACATGCAAGTTGACAAGTTCCCTTGGAAACACAAGAATCGAAAGACACATTGGAGGGAGGAAAAAAAAAAATCAAGAATAAAAAGGAGAAGAAAGAAGGGGACAAGTCAGCTGGATTCCAGCAGGGCTTGTCAGGACCCTGGTGCTGCTGGTGACAGGAGAGGAGGCTACAGCTAGCAAGGGTCCAGTGGGGCTCCTCAGCCATGTTGGCATGGTGCAATCCCCCAGTAGAAACCAAGTTTCCTCAGCAGAGAACCAGCTCCACGTGTCTGTGTCTCTGGTATCAATCTGCAACCCCAACAGACCAAGCAGCAGTGGGACTTCACCAAGTCCAGAGCAGAAGGAGGGTTCTCAGTTGGTGCTGTGAAGCACAGGCTGTGAAGGGTGTCCTCCAGCTTCCCGGCCTGATCACTGGGCTGTGTCGATAGCCAGGACAGCAGGCAGAACCCCAGACCCTGTTACACTCTGCGTTGTGTTCACATGTGTAATGAAAATGAGTCTCCATCCCCAGAGAGCTCATACACCAAGTGGAGGAAGTAGCTCATTAGTCTGGTGTTCGCTCATTCATTTATTCATACGTTTTTCTTCCAGCATTGTTTTTCTGTGACTAACAAGCAATTATTTGAACCCTTTCCTCGTATGAGAATTGTGGCCCTTCAACTCCTCCGCTGTTGCGATCCACCTGCCTCTCTCACAGGTTTCGTGATTACTCAGGTGAGTTCAGAGAGCAAGTTACACAACCTTTATGGACGACATGTTTTGAGCTTTGTGCTTTCAGTTCGTTCAGAGCTGTATGTAAAAATGGTGTCTCACAAGCCACTGTGTTGTTTGCAGCTATTTGGGTAGCGGTTTTGACAATGGATGGTTAAACAAAGCCACGGTAAAGCTTTCAAGTAAAATAGAAGACTTTGTATTATTTTCATTTTGTTTACAAGTTATTGCTACAGATGTTGATGGAGAACATCTGCTTTCGATCTTTTTTTTAAAAAAAGATTCAGCTACACAATAAAAATCAGACAGATCCAAACCAGTTACTATCTATAAATTTCAGAAGAGGTGGAAATACAAGGAAATTTCTTCCTTTTTTTTTTTTTTTTAATAGAATTGAAATTTATAGAATTTATAGAATTGAACTTTATTCAAATGATGCTGTGGAATCTGGAGAATCTAGTTCCCAATCTGAAGGTAGGTAGTTCTATTCCTAATAGGTGCCTGGTTGCCCATTCTTAACAGACACAGCTTAAAAACCTGTACAAACTGACAGTGAGACACCAAGTTTTTCATGTGAACACAAATAATTTGTGGTGGGAAGATGATTGCTGCCTTTCATGTGTGATACACGTTTTAGATTACACTTGCTGCTTGGGTTTTGGACCCTGCTTTATCCAAACAGCTACTTTTAAAACAACATTTATACCTCATCCATGGGAAACAAAAAAATGCATTACTATGGTAGGTTACACTGGAAACCCAATTCTTAGACTTATGATTTATGTTTCTAGGAAGTAAAAAAGAAGAAAAGAAAACGAGCCACTGTGAACAACTGAATCATTGTTCTGACTTCTGAGGCTAAATTAAAAACTCCACTGTAGTTATTATTTTCATTGGCTAGTTTAATAAAAATACAAGAATCATAAAACTATGTAAAACATATGGCATACATGAGTTCTATTTTCTCCAGTCATGGTCCCATCTGTGTAGGGCTGAAAACTTTAAAATACCTCTCTAATAAATGAACTTGCCTTCTAGTAGGTGCTATTCTGGTAACATCCTTAAATTTCAATTTATTTTAAGTAAAATAATATTAAAATAAGGAAAATAAGTGTTGTGTTTTGAGCCTGAATAGTTATTTTAGCGAATTATGCCTGTGTGGAAACGAACTACAGAACTGGAATATTTTCCAGATCATAATGAATGCTGAAACTTGATGGTTTTTGCAGATTTTTGCAAATTGTCTTAAAATCATATTACTTGCATTGCTGTCTGAATATTGAATGGTACAGTCCTTTTGTAAGTACTTTGTAGCAGCAGTAAAGGCTGAAGTAATTTTGTCATCTGCAGAGGAGTGGGACAGAGAGCTGTGGAAGCAATTACTTTCTGTTTTTCCCCCTCTTTGGCCCCTGAAGCAGTAACCCTGGATCCGCTCTTTCTGCACCCATCAGCCTGACCTGTTTCATTTCTGATGGGTTTGGTACAGCCCTGTGTGACAGGCTACTGCCTGCTGCTGCTCTGTTCTTTTTGTGGTGGTGGTGGTGGTGGTTAGTAGGGGTGAGATTGGCAAAGTTGAGGTTGTTTGGGTTTGTAAAAAATGAGGTTCTCAGCTTTAGGTGCCAGTGCTGCTGTCAGAAGAGCTGACTCCAGCTGTCTGTTGGGCACGACAAAGAGGAGAAGAGGTTGGAGAGCAGTTGGTCTAAGGTGGCCACTCTCAGGCAGGAGACTTCTTCATTTAAAGATAGACCCAGTGTCATGCATCCCGCTGAGATCCATGACCCAGGACCGGATTAAGACTTGGCATTACCTCAAACTGGGGGGGGGGGGGGGGGGGGGGGGGGGGGGGGGGAAAGTGTGAGCTGATCAAGGCCCTGGCTCTGGTGACCGGAGCGGGGACATGGCATTTGGCAGTGCCTGGCCTCCTGCCACACATACGGCCATGCAGAGATCTAAGCACAGTGTCTGCTTCTGACGGGGGCCTGCCATGGGTGTATGGGGAAAGGCTGGTGAGCACAGAGCAAGTCCAGCCCTGCGTGTAGCAGCTCAGGTCCTCTGAAGAGCAGAGTAAGGATTTCCTCACACTGTGGTTGCCCTCGGATCATCCTGCTCAGTAACTGCAGTAACTGCAGCCCCGCGTGTGACAGGACAGCCACAAGCTGTGACATCCAGAGCAAGCTGGGAACTCCCACGGGGCTCCTGGCTCAGCAGGAGCACAGGCTGGACCTGCACACGGGATGGCATCTGAGGGAAGATAAAGAGAAAATGATTGCCTTGACTCATAGGTGCCTCCTGTAATTTGAAATGGGAAGTGGAAATATAACCTGTTTTGATGGTCTGCTCCTGGAAGCTCACCGAACCGGAGACTTTCCAGATGACTCAGAGCAGGACAGCTGTTCACCGAGAACTGCTGTATCAAGGATTTGGCAGGATTATATAACAAGCGGTTGTCCTTCGCCGCTGGTAATGTGCCTTCTCCACCAGATGTATGCTTACAACCGGTTTTGAGGAACTGCAGTAAAACAAAATGGCAAGTGCCTGGAGGCATTTTCAGGATGTAGCTGAGCTCCTGCCTGGAACAGACCTATTATTTGGTTTTGGACATTGTGCTACAGGTTTTAGGAAGTGACAATGAAAGTTCACTGCTAGCATTATGATGCCACCTGTCTTTTTGCAGTGGCTCCATTTAAGCTGGGTTTATATTGGAAAGGACCTTAAAGACCATCTAGTTCCAACCTCCCTGCCATGGGCAGGGACACCTGCCACCAGACCAGGTCGCTCAAAGCCCCATCCAGCCTGGCTTTGAACACCTCCAGGGATGGGGCTTCCACAACTTCTCTGGGCAACCTGTTCCAGTGCCTCAACACCCTTAGAGTAAAAAATTTAACCTTGATATCTAGTCTAAATCAATCATCTTCTAGCTTGAAGCCATTACTCCTTATCATATCACTATATGCTTTTGTATAAAGTCTCTCTCCAGCTCTCCAGTAGGCCCCCTTCAGGTGCTATGGTTCTATGGTGTACTTCGCTCTGTTTAGCAAAAAGAACTAAAACTGGTGGTGAAGAATTTGCCTGTTTCTTCCTAGTTAAAATGGGTCAGGTTCAGAGGGTGAACTCTTTGGTTTCTGGGAGATGGAGCATGGCTGGCTTTTTTTTGTGTGTTTGAATTTTGCTATGACTTTTTCAGTGCCCCTCCTGGACAAGTTTGTAGTGGATTAAGCATTGGTAAAAATTGTCGAGTGTTTGTAGCTGCAGGTTAAGAAGATCCTCTCTACCCTCAGAAACAGTGTTTGTGTCTTCCTAGTTCAGAAAAGAAATCAGAAGAAACAGGAATGCCCCTTTATCAAAGTCTGATATCTTGTTCGGTATTGCCTTTTGGAGAAGATAATTGATCGTGGCAGGGAGTTTCAGGGGTATTTTCAGTCCTAGGAGCTGTGTTTGAGACCCTGTCTGGGAACCACGTGTATTCACTGATGTTCGTGTAACAATAGATGAAGTGACCATGATGATTTTATTAAAACTATAAGTGCCTCACCAGGAGGTTTTGTTGGTTTGCCCATGATCCATGATGCCATGGATGCCCATGATGCCCATGAAGGCGTGAGAGAATTTGCTTAATTCTTTCTTTTTTGTAATGGTTTAGAGCAGAACATTCTTACTCTGACTTACTGTAGAGAGCCAGTTTTGCCATGCATGAAGCTGGTAGTTGAATCTCACTAAGTGCATGTCTGCCTTTATTCACGAGGCTGATAATATCCAGCCCTGTTTTCATCACATCAAATGCAAATGGTCCCATAATAGGAATATCATTGTGCCAGGAGTAATCTGGGCAAGTTGCTGAGGCACAACACCGAGAGGCCCAAAATGCAGGACAGCCAGAGAGATCAGTATTTCTGACGCTTGTACAAGTGTCAAAACTACATGTGTAGATTAGTTTGGATCCACAGCATGTTGGTATCCAGAGATATCCCAAAAATGTATATCTGAGACCCTATGAACGTAATTTAGATCTTACTCTGGTGTTACAGAATTATAACCCCTTTGCTTTCAAGAGAGTTATTCCAGATTTATCTGGAATCTGAGATATTTTAAGAAGCATTGTGTATTTGCAAAGTAGTTTGAATACCTTAGGTTTGTTTCTAGCAAGCTTTCACTCTTGCTACCAATGCCTTGCATAGGATTTTATGAGAGAAACTACATTTGTTTTAACAGTTAAGTTTTTATAGCTGGAAGCAATTTTCTTTAGTGTAACATTTCAGAAGCCCTTTATGACTAGCAATATTTCACTGGATGCCTGAAGATTGAGACCTACTGCATGACTTTATCATGTATAAAGCTTATTATCTGACATAATTTGGTGCATAGCAGGCTTATTTATTTAAAAGGTCACACAATCATATTTCACCACTGGTAATGGCATTTTTATCCATTTAATAGGTTTATCCTAAAGCATATTTATTCCTAATGCATTTTATTCCAAACCAGTTAATAATATTAACTCTTTAGGGTTTTAGCAGAATAAAGAAGACAGCATTTTGGAACAAGGATTTGACCAGTTGGACCTAATCCAAAAGGACACAAGATCTGATATGGTGTTCCATGCATCATCTCCTGATATCATGTCCAGTGCCTTGAAGCGTTAGGCCTTTAAATCATCTTTTGACCTCCAGACTAGCCAGGGTGAGACAACGACTGGGGAAAAAAACCCCAACATTGCACTGTATAGAGCTGCTGAAAGCCTGAAGCTGTCCTGGCCCTTAAACGGCCAGCTATCCTTTGGGTTGTTACAGGTCATAATTCTTGGGGACAAAAATACGTTTTGGTTTATTCGCCAGAGAAAATTTACTGATTTGAATATGGTTGCCTTTGTTTTGCCTGGATGTAAAAAAAAGTTTCCTCTCCTGGGGCCAATGCACATGGACCAATTTCTACAATCTTGGGTTGTTTAGGGCCACTATGTAGGTGGCATTTGCCTCTGTTCATGACTAACCTCAGTTTTCTTTGGGCTTTTCCTTGTAGAATATACCAGTAATCAGAATAAGCTCGTGCTGCTCCAGAGGAGGGAAGCAAGGGTGATATGCAAAACCTTGCAGGAGTTGTGGGTGACATTTCTGACTTTGTCCTCTCCCTACAACCTGCAGTTTTCCCAAGGTGAGGAGAAGGCATCATTTACATCTCTGCTCTGTCCAGGTCTAAGCTTTGTGTTTGTGTCACACTTCATCCCTCCAAGGATTAGTATAGTTTACAAAGAGAAAAAGCAAACTGGATTTATGTTTTGATGGCCCAGAGGGTTCAGAAGAAAAATGCTAGAGCCGAGCTACATGACTTCTGAAACAATGATTTTGATCTGGTGACAGCAATGCCACCACACTGGGGACGTCCTGGCCAGCACTGTGCCAGTGTCACGCAATGCTAACGTGATCGCTGGCAGCCTGCACCTTAGGCAACTTCCCAGTGAGCATCAGGGCTTTGAAATAAGATGCTCTGCAGGGTGCTGTGATGTAAGAGAATTTGAAAAAGGCAGATGAAAATCCAGTCTTAAAAGACACCAGAGGAAGAAATGCGGTTGCCCCTGGCGAAGACTGGGTGGTGGGGAGAAGGGACTGGCAGCTGCCAGGGATCCTCTGAGCAAAAGGCAGCAGTTGTCGGCAGATTGCGACCCTTCAATACAATGCTGTAGAAATCACCACAGTTAAGTCACATAAATCTCAGTGTTTCAGTGAAAGTAAAGAGTAGTTCTTTGCACAACATTTCCACGATCTTTTCTGCTTCTCCCCCAAAACACAATAGGCCCAATCAAGCAGTAAATATTCTCATCTTTTTTTTTTCATTAGATGATGATTTTATTTCCGGATAAAAAGATGATGTACCAACAGATAGAAAAGATAACAGATACTGGGTACAAATTACTCCAGGGGAGATTAGGATTGAACACAAGAGGAAAATTTTTCACAATGAGAACAATCAGCTACTGGAATAACCTCCCAAGGGAAGTGGTGGATTCCTCATTATCAGACACTTTTAAGATTCATCTGGACATGGCTGATGGGCCATCTTGTGTAGACTGTGCTTTTTGTCAAGAAAGGATGAACCAGATAATCCTTGAGGTCCCTTCCAACCTGGTTATATTCTATAACTCTATGATGCAGATTAAGTAACCTATAGCACAAAAAAGGAAAAGGTGAGCAGCGATATTACAGCCATATAATATAGGCTTTATTAATGGAAAATTAATGTTTTGTCTTTCTGGACTAAAGGTCCAAGTCCTCACCTTCCATTAAAGGGGCAGCTGAGGTTAGTTGTATGTCACTATTGCTTGGGGTTACATCCCATCATTTTGACCGGCCTAGAAGGCCACTTGTATTATCAATTTATTTGAATTAAAAGCACACCTGCAATAACACTAGCTAAGAGAGAAAAGCAGAAGTGTTGTGTGCTTCAGGCCGTAAACTGACTGGTAAAGAGCTGAATCAGGAAAAAAGTTACCCTATGGGCAAGTTAGTATATAACTGTCTATTATGAGCTTTTATATCTTCCTCCAAGGCTCTGATACTTGGCACCAAGAGACAGGATGTGAGTGAGAGGGAACAATTTGTGAACCAGATCCTCTGTTTCGGTTATACTTAGCTCCCCAACTACACCGCTCCCGGTACCAAAGCTAGTTGCATTCGTGTCATGTAGGCATGCCCTTAATGGGTAGGCTTTAAATGATTCTATATTTAGCTTTTGCTTCTTCTTAAAAGGTTCTGCACACATTTCAGCCTATGAAAGGATGTGATGACAAGTTAAAGACCTCCGGGACCTCCTTATCAGGATTTCTCTTCAACAGAGAGAAAAAACTGTGCAACAATCTGGAGAGTTAGATACATATGTGAAACAGAAATGGAGAATAAGTAGGGCAAGGGGTCAGAAAACATTGTGTAGGGCTTGACCCAAGCCGACTCTAATCGATAAAAAAATTTCCACTGGCTTCCAGAGGCTGAGGTTAGTTTGGTGGGTTATTGGTATTTATATCATTTAATGTAGGAAGGTTATAGGTATCATTATAATGACTTTTAGAGGGCAATATTTAAGCTAGTAACTGAAGATAGCAAGTAAATCTTTGCTTTAAAGAAGCTGGAAATGCAAGGATAGCTTTGGCATCTGTTGCCTCACCCGAGAGAAGTCTACTTGTATGAACTAGTTCCACCTGCAGCTGTGGAGCACAAATTATTCAGGACAGACAGATTACTGAGGGTTTCAGAAGGATTTAATGAAACAGACTGACTGGACAGAAAAACAGTGGCAAAGTATTTCATATGGGGGAAAATTACTTTCTTTATATGTAAACCATCAGAAGCTGTACGGGGCAGGGGAAGAGCACTTGGACTCACTGTAGATCTGTGCAAATGTCAGCATTGTTCTAAGCATCTGTCAAAAAGACAAATAAGAGGTTAGGAATTTTGTCCTGAGGTAATAAGGAACAAAGAAACAGAAAACATCAGGAGCTGTTGGGGCATGAAAAGATGCTGCTCCTTGGCATTCTTCATGTAAACAATTTTTTTCAATTTGCAAAATATATATTTGGGGCTCAAAGTAATATTATTGTAAGTGTGCCGAGCACTGAAAGAATCCAACTTGTCCAAAAGCAGACAAACGCTTGCTGATGGAAACTCCTATGTTCCTGGCTGGTGTGTGGATGTTTACTGGGATTAGCAGGGCCTCTCCACAGGGACAGAAATGTGCAGGCATTTTGTCCCGGCCTGAGCAACCACCAGCATTTCAGGCCTGAGGAAAAGGAGTCATCAGCCTCCACATACCTCCGGTGAGGTGGCCAAAGTGCATCCTGTCCCACCATCCAGCTATCAGCTGCACTTAACAGCTAAGTCAGCAGTAGTTGCTGCAACACTGTTGTGCTGTCTCCCAGCCGGAGGCAGGAGTCTGTAACACAGCTGGGAGTCACTCTCCAGCCTCTGGAATTTAAACACGCGGATTTCGCTGCTCCATGTGTGTGGGGCGGGGGGCATGAGAAGGAAATGTTTGCGTTCCTTCCCAGGGGTGGGAAGGGAGTTGTTGAAACTTTCCGTCCCACCTTCTGTGCTTTGTCCCTTCTTCTCCCCCTTCACGTGTCAATGCCTCGCTTCAAGACTTCGGCAGAGAGCAGCAGCTTCAGCAAGGAGAAGCTGAAAGATTCAGAGGACGGATCAAACACAAGGACTCCCAACCGCTAGTCAGGTGGTCATCCCAGTGCCCACCTGTCCTTTGAGTTGGAGAGGTGCCACGCCACTGTGAATGCCAGCAGTACGCTGCCTCTCCATAGCGCCAGGACTTGGTTTGCCCTTTGTGGAGGGGCAAACAACATGGAGAGCATCATGTCTCCTCATGGGGATCGGGGAATATCCACTGACCATCAGATCTTGAAGGGATATAGTAGCTTGGCAAGCAACACTAGAGCTTTAGGGGCTGAGCTAGGGTCAAAGAGAAGCCCCTCAAAAAGCCCAGGCACCATGACTTGGTCAGCACCCAGAGCCACAGGTGTGTGTTCGTGTGGGGTTTGGGAGAGGTAGGTGGGAAGAGAGTCCAAGGAAAATTTGGCTCCTGTACCGCAACCCATTGTCTTCCTGCAGGTTACAGGGTAGAATAAGATCCTTGGTGCTCTCTAAGACAGTTTTCTCCTTCAAACGCTGAAGCACTTCTCATGGACTACTGTGGCAGTCCATGCTGACCAGCAGACCTACAGCATAACAGTGCACAGGGCCATTTCTGAGACCTTCTCCATTAGGAACTCCAGGATGGGAGTTACACTGGTTGCACCATCCCATGGCTACCCACAGCTAGCCCTACCTGCTGAACCATCTCAGGAAACACACCTTTTGGCTTCCTCTGTTGTTGTGGACAATTCCTGCGAGGAAGTCTGGGTAGTGGGCCCATTACTTGCTTTTGCCACACTGTTCCTAAGACAAATGCTTGGCTCTTGCAACCCACATATGTGTGTGGAGCCACCTCAGAGAAGGAGCCAGAGAGAATGTAGTATGGGAGCATAGGGAGCAGTCTAAGGTCATTTAGGAAGGGGTTGATCTGAGATATGAGAGAAGCAAAATAAAGGCATTCTTGAAGCTGGGTGGAGGGTGGCTCCAGGACTGTAAAGTGCAGGGCTAGAGGGAAGAGCAAGCTGAAACTGCTATAATGATCCCCAAGAGCCTCAAAAGCAGATGATAGAAGATACTAGAGGCTGGAATCCCTCTGGGAGGGACTAAATCCTCTCCTGGCGGTACATGGGAGAGACCGAGATTGGGAGCAATAGCGTGACAGCCTCTCCCTATGGTATCCTACAACATTGTGTACATTGCCTTTCCCATTTGTCCTGCCAGGCAGGAGCAGCAGCATTTGTCCTTGACCACAAAGGAAGTGGAGGAACAGTCCTTCCCTTATTGGCCACTCTCAGGAATGGAGTACATAGACTCAAAAAACCTGGGGGGTTCCCTTGAGCACCACAGTCTGCTTGGAAGCCAGATGGACCTTTGGTCTGAGTGTCAGTGCCTGCATACTTACCATAGAATGGTTGTGTTGGAAAGGACCTTAAAGATCATCTATTTCCAAGCACCCTGCCATGAGCAGGGACACCTCCCACCAGAACAGGTTTCTCAAAGCCCCATCCAGCCTGGGCTTGAACACCTCCAGGGATGGGGCATCCACAGCTTCTCTGGGCAACCTGTTCCAGTGTCTCACCACCCTCACAGCAAAGAATTTCTTCCTAATATCTAATCTAAATCTCCCCTCTTTCGGTTTAAAACCATTACGCCTCATCCTATCACTACACTGCCTGACAAGTGTTCCTCCCCATCTCTCCTGTAGGCCCCCTTTAGATACTGGAAGGCAGCTATAAAGTCTCCCTGGAGCCTTCTCTTCTCCAGGCTGAACAACCCCAATCCTCTCTGTCTTCATAGCAGAGGTGCTCCATCCCCCTGATAATCTTTGTGGCCCTCCTCTGGATCTCTTCCAACAGGTCCATGTCCTTCCTCTGCTGAGGGCTCCAGAGCAGGACACACTACTCCAGGTGGGGTCTCATGAGAGCAGAGTAGAGGGGTGGAATCAGCTTCCTTGGTGCTTCTTTTAATGCAGCCAAAGATGTGGTTGACTTTATGAGCACTCATCTCTGAGTGCTTCCACCACCACCTGCAAATTGAAGTGTCCTGCCTTATCTAACAGAAAGATCTCGAGTTCTGTAGTTTTTTTTAGCTATCTTAGTGAACATCTAGGGCTGGTAACCCACTGGTTAGTAAATATTACACACGCATCTACTTTGCTAAAATCCAAAAATAACAACAAAATAATCCCAGAGACACAGAATGCATGAGCAGAAAAGACTTGTTCTGCTGTTGTTCCCAATGTTCAGCTTGGATTCCTAAGAGAATTTGATTTATACACTATTTTCTCCTTTAGAGTTTGTTGGCCAATTTCAGCCATTGGGAGGTTGGACATGGCAGGATTGGCTAAACTCAAGTCATTCAAATTTGTTTCCAGTCCATGAAGACCAGCAGCCAGGCAGAGCATGGAGACAGAGGCCCAGCCAGGTGACCTTAGCCCAGGAAAGGACATCATGCCCCATACCCAGCCATGGCCTGGGCAGGCAGCACTGCCTAGGGGCCAGCTGAGCAGGCAGGGGCTGTGTGAGGGAGCCCGAGGGACACGTGGCAGGGCTGAGGAAACGTAGTTAGGAGTTGGTATGAGGAGGAGAAGAAGCTTTTGCTGTAGGAAATCGGGGCTGGGGGATGGAAGGCCTGGAGATGGTGGTGGGTGCTTTGGGAGGACCAAGAGGGAAGCTGAACACCTCTCAGCTGCTGGGCCACGGGCAGAAAAAAAAGGGAAAACTCACCCGTTTACCTTATTCGAGAAGAGAGGAAGTTTGCCCAAACTGATCTGTTTACCTCATTTGAGAAGAGAGGAAACTCACCCGAATTAGGAGGCAGTAAACTACATTTAGCTGCGTTTAACCTCCGCTGGTTAACCTCATTTAACCCCTCCACCTCCCTCTCAGCCTGCAGGTCAAAAATACACCGCAAAGCACCGCATCCCTCTTCCTCTGCCTCCCGGGGGGGCAGGAAGCACAGAGCTTCATTTTGGGCCCCGCGTTTCACTTCGTGGCGATCCCCTCCCCTCCTGCCCCCCCGTTCTCTTTAGTGCTGCGGTGGAGGCGGTTTTTGCGGGGGAGGGGGCCTCCCTTCAGGCAGCAGGAGATGGGGGAAGGTGCGGGTGTCGTGTGTGTGTGTGCGTGTGTGTGTGTGTCCCCGCTTCCCCACCCGGGTGCGGTATGTCCCCTGGGGGTGCATCCCTCCCCTGTGTTAGGGGGTCGTGGAGGGGAGGGTAGGCAGTGCCCGGAGTCTTAATTTAATTAATTTCGGTGTGTGCGCGCGCACACGAGCCAAGGGGTCTCTCCCGGCTTTTCCTTGCCCCCCCTCCCCCGCACCCCCCTTCCATCCCTGCAATGAGAAAAACCAGCGGCCGACCGCCGCCGGGCTGCGGGAGAGGAGAGCGAACTAATTACCCGCGGCGATCCATCAGAGCGGTGGCATTTCCTGCCGGTGCCCGCCGGCGGATGCTGACACCGCCGCCCGTCACCCTTGCCCCGCGGGGCCACTGCGAGCCCGCGGGTGGGCGAGCGAGCGCCGCGCCGGCTGCGGGGGTGGTTAAGAGAGAACCTTCCGCACGTCAACCCTCCACACACCACCCCCCCAACCCCCTCCCCTTCGTTGGCAAAGCCAGGTCCCGCCGTTACCGTGGCGAGCTCCGCGGCCACCGCAGTGGCCCCGGCACGCGCCGGCCGCACGTGAGGCGCCACTCGCCCGGGCGGGCGCGAAAAAGTGTGTCACTGGGTGAGGGGGGCGGGCGGGGGCGGGGCGGGGCCGGCGGGGCGGGGCGGGGCGGGGCCGGCCGGCGGTGCCGCAACTCTGCGCGGCTCCCGGTGGCTTTTGTTGTAAAGGGGAGGGCGCCGCGGCGGGCACCGAGCAGCAGCAGCAGCAGCAACAAGCCGCTGCCGATCCGCTCTGACAGGCGGCAGCGCGGCCGCCTTTCCTCTCCCGCATGTAGGGCGGGGGGTGCGGGGGGGGAAATCTGTCGGCGGAGCTGGGGAAGACAGCTCACCGAGTCGGAACCGACCCCACCCCGCGCCGCCCCTGCCCCGACGGGAGGCCGCCATGGAAGTCAGCGCCGGTAAGAAGCGGAGCGGCCGCCGCAGGGGGGGAGAGCTGCGCGGGGGTAGTCGCGGTGGGTGCAGGCGGGGACCGGCCGGGAGTCCGCGGCGGGGCGGGGGGGGTGG